>VZTF01008853.1:1202042-1335407 GCA_013397755.1 Cnemophilus loriae
GTTGGAGAAGGAAAGCTGATCTTGTTGCTATGAGACAAAAGACAAGTTAAAAGTTTCATTTTTGAAATTATGTTTTTAAAAACGTATTTTAATGAGAAAACAAGCTTTGCATGAACAGTCTATCAAGAATGTTATTTTTGTTGTTTCGGTCCCATTTGAGTGAACATTTTACAATAGGAAAACAAATTTGGAGGAATAAAAGTATAAACACTATTGAAATACTTCACAGAAAGGAATAAAATCACTATTTTTTTTCTTTTTTACTTAAAAATTTAAAAAAATTATTAAAAATAGTGTTTGAAAATTGATGGTGGGTTCTACTCTGAATGAATTGATTAATACCTCTACTTTATTAAAAAGGTGCAATTACTGCAAATGCTCTTTGCCATTAAAATGTGTGCACCTGTCAACAGTTCCATCATTATCTTTGGTGCTTGCTCTTTGAAAGTGGGGCCTTATTATATGCCTGAATGGTTGGTGACTCTTTAATGACAATTACAGTAATGGTTTCCCTAGTGTTCCCAAAATGACCAGAACTCCATCTACACCAGAGAAGCCTGACACAAAACAGAACATAAATATGAAGGCAGTTTTCAAAGTTAAGGTTTTGAGGTCTTAACAGACACAGCTGACTGTCTGTTTTTTACTTTCATATGATATTTCTGATTGCACAAAGAGAATAATGACTGCAAAGAGATCTTGTCTTTCATGGACCCATAAAGATGGCTTCAAGTTGTTGTCACTGGCATAATAGGGCCTTTTTCAGCAAAGGGAATTGCATAACTTTATTCCAAAGCAAGCAATCATCTCAGGCCACAAGGGAGTGGAGCAGAGCTTGGAATGGCTGATGCATCAATGTCTGTAGGGGCATCTGCCAGCGACTGGAAAAAAAACATAATTTTCTTCTTGATGCATTATATAGAAAAAAACAGCAAAAAAGAGAATTAAAATCAATGGCCCATCCACTTCCAGTCTAGAAGTGCACAGTACCAACTGCTTAAGATACAGGCCTGTGAAACTTTGTGTGCAGGTACGAAATAAACTGCCCACCAAAACCGCTTTTCTCTAATCATGATGGAATATATTTTATGTACTAGAGCTCGAGGTTTATAGCCTTTTCCCATTTCTTTTGCTACTTCCCAGTACATAGTGCTGGATTTCTCATATAACTGAAAGGCAAACATACCAGGATGGATTTTCTTCTGGCAGACAAAACTGTCGTTTCACGGAAGCTTGTGTATCCTTTCAGATTTGTACCAGTTGCGCACCCTTAGCCTGATTTCTAGCCCTTTTTTCCCTGAAGTTACAGTGACAAAGGAGCCATCTAAGGGTGAGTAGATCATCTCTGTTTGAATCTGCCCACGTTATTAATGGCAGAATCTTCACATCTTTCCTTACTAATTTGAAAAAAGTAGATCTGGGCTCCAGCCAAAATGACAGTCAAGAAGAACACTTAGAAAGAACTGGTTGTGATGAAGAACGAGATTTGCTGTGCCAGTTCACTGACAACATATTTGTTTTATGTCTCTACCCCTCACAGCATCCTTTGTCTTCAAAAACACTCAGCAAACAATTCAGAGGCAGCAATTGGCATATTCCCTAATGAGACAAGATAAAGTGTCCTGTAACGATGATGACAGCAAATTCACTAAGTGAACTGCAGTTTAAGAACTTTGCAAATTGATCAAACCATGATTCCTTGGTTGCTTACTTAATTGCCTGTTACCATCTCTCTCCTGACCTCCATATGCCCACTGCTTTTGTCAGCACTTCTGCAACTCAGGGACTCTCTGTTAGCCCCTCAGGTTGTGAACACTGGAAGAATAGGTTCTGGTTTGGGGATTTTATTTAACTTGGATTGAATATGTGCTCTTGGCCAGCTATCAAAGTGGGAATTTAGAGATATTCTGGCCTCCTACCATGCTTAATACATCAGGCTGTGAGGAAAAAGCTTTCTTAATTCTATTTATTATACGAGGGATGCTAATGCAAGCACTGTCTCATCAGGTGCTGAGTACCTTAAGCAGCTTCTTAACCCTGGGAAGGTTAAGAATATCCTGGCTCCTCAGTTTGTGCTTGTTTAGCACTCAACGATGTTCTGTCTAGTAAAGATGTCTGGTCAGGCAAGAAATGTACAAGGGAGAAGCATATTTCGGTGAGTGTACGAATGATTGACTGCTGAGACTCTTAATCCGTGGCCAGTTTGGACCAGAGCCCCTAGAGCTGTGGTTCTGTTTTGTTGGTGGAAGTGAAGAAATGACCAAAATCTGAGTGATGAACTATCTTACAGCATTCTTCAGATAAAGCTACTTCAAGGCTTACCATTTATGCCTTTCTGAATTTGTTTCATTGGAGAAGTTTCTTTAAGGGAGTGATGGAGAAGGAGGGATATGAGTCCATGTGTGCACAGAAATGGGAGTAAGGAGCTATTCCTGCTGCTGTGGAGCAATTGCTGTCTTCTGCAGGGACTGTGTTTCAGAAGTGGTGAGGAAGTGCTGGCCCTGGCCTCAATCTGCAAAGCTCCCTGAGTTCCTTTCAGAGGAAAAGCACTGGGAACTTTGCAGTTGTATTTACAACCTCAACACAGCAGTCATGAACTGTTATGGAGAATAATTTTGTCAGTATAAGCCTGCCTATTAAGTGTTTAAGCAGGTGGGGAGGAAAAAAATCAACTCGCCTGAAATGAGATGTAAGGTTGTTGTGCAAGGTCCAGGACCATACATGTGACATTCTGATACCTCTGGACTGCCTCTCTGTGGGAGCTTTCTCTTTGCCCCATATGAAGTGACAGTTGTATCTTTCCTGAAAATATTCCTCAAATACACACATTGTACTGACCTTTGGGTTTTTCTTCCTTCTTTTCTTGCTCTTGGTGACATGCTGTGCTTTTTTTATTAACCACTTGGATTTTCATGGGCACTGGTGCTCCAAGAGAAGAATATTGATAAGCAGAGAGAAAGAGTTGGTTGTATAAAATTAGGTCTAAAGCATAAAAATATAACCTAGGATAGAGACCATGTCTGAGCTTGAGCTTTTCTGTTGGGGGACAATAGATTTCATTTGGATAGTAGACTATGGTAGGGCTTTAATGCTTCCTGTCAACCTTATCCTGCAGGGAAGGTGAAGACTGGCAAAAATATCTGTCATCTGTGTTGACAAGACTTAAGTGCATGCCTAGGTGGTAAATCATGCATACCTGTATGTATGTAGATAGTCTTTGAAAGACCATACATGGATGGATATATGTACCGCTCCATAACTAGATGTGTCACATTTGAAAGTTCATATCCCTTTATTTAAGTATTTGCGTACTTTAATCCAAAATAAAGCAAGTACCTGTATCTTTAAAGCCAGCTTGTATTGAGTTCAAGGAATTCGTTAAACAGATGTCTGATTTTGAGCATGGATTCAGGCCCAAATGCAGTAAGCTTTCACATGCTAATCAGCTGCGTGCTAGCAGGGTATGTTATGGTAATAATTAACGCAGTACACATGCATAAAACGTCTGTCTGCATTCTGTCTGTCTGTGATGCAATCACTCTCTCTTTCTTTTAAAGCTGTCTATGAGCAATCCTGTGAGGCTTACCGACACCAAGGGAAGACATCAGGTTTCTTCTACATCGATTCTGATGGAAGTGGACCACTTGGACCACTCCGTGTTTTTTGCAATATAACAGGTAATGACCTAACCTTGACTTGGCTGCTTGGTGTCGGGTCTGATTTGATAAGAGGTGGTCTTAGTAGAATGATAGACACGTCAATTATACAGCTCAGTAGTGGGGAAGAAGCAGAGAAGTTGTAGTAGCTGAGGTTTCACTTTGAGATGTTTCCTTAAATAAGATCCATGTAAATGTGATTTTTAAAATAAGTTCGAAGCACTCGCCTTGCTAAGTGATATATACAAGTGTCTGCACCTTATCAAGGGCACTTCATAATATCATAGCTTTTGATGATGTGTTTGTTTTTTACTAAAGAGGTAGAAACTTAGAATCCAAACCATTCTATTGTAATTGAATGGTTTCTCTGCTTTATTAGAATACTAGGTCTGGGAATTATGATTAAACTCCTCTCACTGAGCTAGCTATAAACCTTTCTAGTCTGACTTAAGCAGCAATACCTCCCCTCAATACAAGTGTGCTGCCTTTGACATTCTGTGTGGAGGAGAATGCATGATGAGCTTAGGAGAAGGGACACCAAACAGATGGGTAGCCGAGCAAGAGCCTGGCAAGGTGACCTGCTGGTTGGAGCTTCTTAACCTTACAGTTCCGTAGGTTTAAAATAAGAATTGTTTCAAATGAACATACCCGTCTGGCCAGTTCTCCCCTTAAGTGGGTCCTATTTTCTATGTAGGACTGTCAAGCCAAGAGTATGAGAAAAGATTACACAGCCCTTATTGTGGATGGGGATAGATGGTACGGCTCCCTTTCTGCTTTTTATATTTGAAATGGAGATGAAATTTCCCACATTGTCTCCTGTTTGGCATTTTTTGCTTCCTGTGGCCAGGTGCAGATGAAGGAATGTTTTATTACCCTTTCTAAATTGCTAATTCTGGCTGAACTACTTTGACGCATATCACCTCCACACTCAGTGCTGAAAACTGAGGAGTCAGGATATTCATATTTTATCCTTAATCTCCTTGTACTTAAAGTGTCTCAAATTAAATTTTCATTTTTATTTAATTGGACAATCATTATGTTAATTAAATGCACAACAGTTAATTATTAAGTATGTTTTTTATTCAAGTGTAACAAATATTTAATAAGATGTGTCTCCTTCACTGTTGAATCTCCTAAGAATGGAAACAGAGTTTCACCTTTCTGTCTGAATATCCTTCCTTGATCTTCAATATGGGAAATGTGCTCATTTTTATTATTTATCATATAAATGTGTGTGATCAAAACACTGTCAGTGCTTTTTATCTCTGCTGAAGAAGTAGGATTTTTGACAAACACCTTGCATTTGCTTTCCTCAAATAAACTTTATCTGGCAGAAATCCAGAAGGCATATACCTGATTTTCTCTCTATCTGTAATGAACTTGCTGACATTCTTATTTTGGTTATGAGAAAAGTGGAGGTGGGGAAAACTGGCAGAACCTCCTAGCCTGGAAAACTTACGCATCTGTGTCAACTAAATATGGTTTGAGTGCCTTAATCACAAGAGCTTCTTTTCTCTCTGGGAACTTACCATATTGTTATTCTCATAAAAATTGTTTACAGTAATTGATTAAGTGCAAAGTAGGAAAAAAATTGTGTACACGGGGATGGATTCTCAATTTTCTCCTTTTTTCAGGTGATGCTTCTGCTTAGTTTTCTGAAAGTACCCCATATTCAGGGAAAGGCGGAATATGAAATTCTGTGTTGTGATACTGGGTACATACAAGGAACAGAGAAAATACTATTGATCAGTAACAGATCTCTGCACCACCTCTTGTGAATGGAAAAGTGTGGATGGTCATGAATGTAGATGGTTTCCATGCATGGGGAGACTAAACAAATTAAAAAGATGGCTGGGGGAAGCTGTCACAGGAGAGCATGGAGACTGTGTGTCATAGAGAAAGCACATAGGAACTGATTATTTTTCATCATATACTAGCCAAGGGACACTTAAATGATTACATAGCAGGATTTGGGAGTTTTTTTGTTTGCTTGCTTTTTCCTGATGCAAGGAATTCAGCTTGAAACTACCACAGGACAGCAAGGAGGTTGATATATCAAGAGAAGGAGTAAAACCTGTCTGGAAAAAGCCCCAGTCTTGTGTGATAGATTCAGAAGGTACAAGTGAACATGGAGGTTTAGTTGCAGCTTCCCACTCACGCAGCTGTGAGGCAAAGACCACTGGGAAATGGGAATGAGTTTCAGGAAAACCTTTTGGCTTCCCTGGGTATCTCTTCGCCCTCAGAGGCAGAGGTGGGCTCCTGGGCTAAATAAAGCTTTTATTTTACTCAGGCTGGCAGTTCTTTCTGTGTACAGTTCAAGAAGCAGTAACCTCTTTATGCCCAAAACGTGTTCAAGCTGAAGAATTTGGAGGTGGAATGGAAAATTCAGGGCAATGACTCATTTAGTGTTTTTAAAAGTGGAGGTGCAGAGAGCTAATGCCTTCTGGGAATTGCAGTGCCTTTAGTCTGTGAAGGATGAATTCCAAGAAGAAATCAGACCATCAGAAATGAGTAGCATCATTGCATTTAAAGAAGAGTGTTTTTCTTAATGTTCACTTACATTTTTTTTTAAGTTCTTTCTAATTCTAATTTAAGTTCTTTCTATTTTTTTTTTTTTTTAATTCTTTCTAACAGTGTTTTTACCTGTTTAATTGAAGGGATTCAGATAAGGAACTTGTCTGTAGCCAGTTATTAACTGTAGCCAGTTATTAACTGTAGCCAGTTAACTGGGGCAGATAAACACCAAATTTCTTGCATATTGGTGTCTGGTCATAGGTATCCTGTGTCTGATGTGGGTATGGAAATATCAACATGGCAAGTTAGTTTACTGCGTTTATGTTTCCAGTGGTTTCTCTGCAGCCTGTCAACTTTAGCAGCCCACTGCTGAATAGAAATTCTGAATAAAGCAGAAAATTGTGATTGTGTGTGTTGAGCGGGAATTGGACAGTTATAGAAAGAGGGAGAGAGAGATAAGGGAAAGGAAATGTTACAGGGACAAAAAAAGAGGAAAAAAGTGTTAAAAAATGTAAAGTCAATTTTCAGCGTGGCAAGAAATTTAACAGTAGTGTCACAGAATATCTGCTGATACCAGAGTGGGTAAATGTACTTGTCCATTGTCTGAAGAAGTCGCTGAAAAAGCGAGGTGACTGTAGATGACATGCTACTATTTAATAGCATGCTTATTGGTCAAAAAGGGAGAAGAGTGTATGAAGCACTTTAAAAGGATCTTATCTTGGGGGCTGTCTATTTCTGCTGAAAGTAAAACGTTGTTGGAATAGGAGGTTGTCAGGAACACTAATGTGCCTAATTAAAGGCATAGAAAGGTATCTGTACAAAGAGAGGTTAAAAGTAAATAATCCAGACCTATTTAGAATGGGAAGACTTGAAGAGAATGGGCCTTATTGACAGAAGCAATGCTCATTTGCATTTTCTTGCAATAGGAGAAGAGACACAGTTCAATGACAGTGAAAGACAAAACCCTCAAAACTAGATCTAAAAGGAAAAGAGAGCACCTTATTATCATAATGTTTTCTTCACCTTACATACCTGTTGTACACCGAGCAAAGTCACTTTCACAGGGAAATTCATCAGTTGTAAGAAACACTGAGGAATCCACACCAAATGCACATCTGTGTGTGGGGAAGTGAACCAAATGTATGTGCCCAGGCCATGATTGGATGTAGTTGGATGCTGTGAGAGACACCATGAGGATGTGAATGGGTCCAGGCAGAGATTATTAATTTGGGGTGGTTGCTTTGAGTGCTGTGGGAACACATCTGGCATGTTTCCAGGGCCATCCACATGGGAATGTAAGCTAGCTATGCTTGCTTTTCCTGGGTCTCCAGTCATCCATGGGGGTCTATGGCCATGCTTTTTTGGCACAAAGTGCAGAAAGAATGTATTGTGTCATACTTTGGGGTAATGGACAGCCACTAGGGCTGGGAAAGAAATTTTCCTTGTAGGCTGGTTGTTTGATAGTTAGCCCACTTGAATTAATCTCAACTTAATTGAAGATTCATAACTGTCAATAGAAAAGATGACTAACAGACCCTCTGAACCTCAGGTCTGGCAGTCTTTCTATCATTGTGAGGCTTATTTTTTTCATGTTGCTGAGAAATCTATTGGTCTATCTGGAGTACCACTTAAATGCTAATAACCATGTTCTCCAGGACAAAGCCTGTGGACATGCAATCTACAGCCATGTGCTTGTTTTCCTGTCCTGTTTGAAAAGTGTAATGACCTTTTCCCATCTCGTCGTGAGTAAATTTTACCCTTGAAATCTGAAAGATTTACTTACAGTACACTTGAGTCATCCTGTCACTGTACTTCTCTACTGATGCTGTTTTACGGTATTCAGACTCTGGGCTATCAAATCAAGAATGCTTAGAAATTGCCATGACTAGATCAGTGGTTCAGTTTATCTTTGCCAGATATTTTTCCAGTTCTCAAATAGTTTGCCTTTCCATTCTTCCCTTTTTTTTTCTTCCAGGATTGCAGTTTGGGGAAAGATGCAACCTTGTCTCAGGTCTTGCTGCTGGTCCAAGTTCTGTTTTTTAAACTGCTATAATGAAAAAAACATTAATTAACAAGAATATATCTCTTCTTGTTACGGATCATTTCTGGTTTTGAGTCTCATCACAAAGTGCAAATACTGCTAATTTCTCTGATGCAGGAAAAAGAAAGTTTTATTTTCTCTGTCTCAAAAAACTGTATAGAAACTGTGTTTAAATCTCAGAAAAAGTAAGGGATTCTAATAAGATGTAGAGTAGATTGTCAAAGTTATACTTGCAATTTTTTACAAATTGCGTCCTTTTTTTTTTTTCATTCAGCTAACAATGATTAAGATTTTTATTCTTCCATATAGTACATATCCCCATTGATGTTCCTAAAACAATCATGGTGTTAGTTATATTATTGTCTGTGGCATCCATCTTTCCCTTTGTTTCTACGTGTGACTCTCAGCTCATCTGTTTATATAATTCCTTAATCTATTTTCCATAAGAAACCATCTCCTTTTGCTTTGTACAGCAATTACACGGATGCAGGAGTCACCATGTGACTCAGCCCTTTTTGCATTTCTTGTGGACTTGGGAAATTCTCACGTGAAAAGGAGGGCTGCCCCTGGGCAGGCTGAAGCAAGAACAGATAGGAGGAGGTCGTGCCCTTAATTCTGCCCGTAATACCTGCAGCTGCAGAATTTTGGGACAGCAATTTAAATGGTCAAACTCGGTCTACCCTGTAGCTTACTGTCTGTAATTGTGATTGACTTTATCACAAGAGAAAACAACAAATGGAAAATCCTTACAAATTATTTACTACTGTTTAGATTAAAGGCAGCCCTTAAAGATTTACAGTTTATCCCCTCAAACACTACAGGTCTTCTGGCACACTGTAGTTTTGACAATTGATATGTTTTTCTCTTTTGAATTTTCCTTAAATATTCTTCCAGAACCTTACAGAATGAAGAAATCTTTAATGTGAATTTTATGTCAAAGGCATTGTGCAGTCAACAACTGCCTTGCTGCTTTCAATGAAAGTGTTCTCTTTTGGATGAGCATCACGGCAGAAGTCCTGAAGGCTGCCTTCACAGTCACATTTGCAGGTGGCCCCCAAGGAAGTTTTAGTACTGAAGAATGTAACTAGATATTTTTCTCTAGCCGTTACCTTTTAACAAAAGGTTACTGCAGCTTAATCCCTCTCCTGTCACATCTGCAGTGCTCAGAAGTTAGAAGTAAGCTGTGGCTCTCTCCAAGTCACTCCAGCTGTCCCAGTTGCAAGGGATGGATCCATTTGCCCTGGACACGGGTGTCTCATGCCGTGCTGAAGACATGCAGGTATCATGCCCACCCTCCTGGCATGGCAGCTGAGGAACAGCAAGTTTGCTGCGGGCTCTGCTTCTTGTCTGCCAGGCTCGTGCAGGTGTCTGAGCTGTCACAGGACATGTGAAACAGCAGAAACGTGATTTGAGTCTCAACACTCACCCTAGATGAAGGAGACTGAGGCAGAGAGGACTGCAGAGAGGTCAGAACTGCAGCGAATGGAGAAGCGTCCACTTTGCGCGAGGAAGTAGATCAGCATCTGCCTCTTCAAGTTTTGGAGAGGAATATTTCTCATTGCTTGTTGTAAGATACCCTATGTTAAGGAAATACTGAAACGGAGGATCATTGGGAAGTAGGCTGGCATGACAATCAATGGTTTGCCATCTCTGGGCTTCAGCACGACATGGGGAAGGAGGGTGCAAGACACCAGGGAAGAGATGTTTTGTTCTCATCCATCAGAGACATCTGGCACGGTCATTCTGCTGAGAGTTGCCTTGAATGCATTGCAGTGCTTCTGCACTGGATGGACGTGGCTGAATCAGAACTCAGGAGGAAGCTGATGAGCACAAAACAAGCTGCAGAAGCATGTGTTGCTGGGTCAGCCAGCAGACAAAAAAAGTAGAAAGAAAAAAAGTAGTGGGTTGCTTTCATAGAAGACTCAGAAGACACTTCTTTGGAGTCCATGAATTAAAGCTGTCTGTGATAAGAAATTGTTCTTTTCATATCCTTTGAGGGGAGTTATATTAGAGCAGCTGAGTTAATCTGCCACTGCAGCTTAGAACAGTACAGTGTTTAAGAAGGAAAGTCTTGTCTTTTTTGTAGTTATTCTTTTAGTTATAGGTACAGCATTCAGGATAAAATTTGGCATTCAGTGTGGAGCACCATGAAACAAATGCATCGTATAAGCTCTGAGAGTTATTTTTTTCTCTCTCATGTAGCATTTACCGTATGTTTGGCTTGTTGGCAATTTAATCAGTCTGAATAATCTTGTTTTGTGACAAACCTCCTAAATCACAAAGGAATGATGCAGTTTGTATGAGTGGAATGTGCTCTACAGGGATATTTCAAGTTGAAGAATAAAAATGAGAATTAGACAATACAGAATTCATTGAAAGCCAGTTTTCCAGCTGCTCTAATTTCCCACAATTTAATTTGTGTGCCGTCAAAAGCAACTTGGAGGTTTCCAGCAAGATGACAGAACTATGGGCTAGGCTAAACAGAGTCTAAAATGTGCTTAATGCATTGCAGTCCCATGCTGTAAAAGCATCTCCTAGGGCCAAATGCAGACAGCATAATATCCTAGTGAATTGGACCATTAAGTAAAACTGTGAAGTCATAAAGCCGTAGCATTACCCTGAAATTAAAGCATTGTCACCTTTGAATTATGGAAATAATTTAACAAGTATTTAGGAAATCTGCTTTTCAAGGCTGCATTAAACTATTCTGTGTTAGACAATAGATGTGGCTGCAGTCTCCTACTTGGTTTTGAATGACTTCCAGCTTGTGTGTAGTTTGAAATTTTACCAAGCTGAGACAGTAACAAAAGAATAGAATGGAATAATAGAAGATAAAAATAAACAGTAACCTGTGCCTGGACAATAGCTTTTTAATTCTCATTGCAGATTCACAAGTGCAAGGAGAGCTCATTAAATTGAGCAAACAGAAAAAAAAATGTGTAGTAGGGACAGATGTAAAAATATTATGATAACTTCTTAGTTGAAATACATGAGAAGAGAGCTTTATCTGTGTAGTTTAGTGGTTTCCAGGTATGGAAATGACTAGAAGGAGGTGGTGGTACTCAGCTTGGTTTGTATCTGTGATTACAGTGTCATTGTGTAAAAACATAATGTAAACAAAACAGAGTGAAGATTAAATAAAAATCCTTGCATTATGAAACAGGAACAAGTATTTGAAGCCCCATTTTAAAAAGCTGTGGGCATTACTGGTGTAGGAGTGTGCCTCTAAAGCAAATGCCAAACACTGAGCTAAGGTGCAGACAGCTGCTGCACTGCTTGCTGGAGTGATCTGTGGGCACGTGCGGATGGCAGCTACGTGTCTTACACAGGGCCTGAACCTGCCTGAAGTGCCAGATCACAGATCATTGTCAGGAGGCTTCAGAGGACCTGTCAGTCGAGCAGTGAGGGTAGAATGCCTCGACCTCAATCTGAGGCAGGCAGTGATACTTTGGAGCAGCCCTAGCTAAACTTGTGCAAGTGAATTTGAGAAAACAGACTGATCTTTTTCTAATTGTTGCCCAGTTTGAGGTGGAGAAAATGGGGTTTTAATGAACCCCAAGGACTGATCTGAAAGGTGATGGTCTTCAGAAGAAATGCTGGGATTATTTTTGAGTGGTTTTCTGATCTGTGGAAGCAGATGCAATCGTCTTGCTATTGTCTTGGGATGGTTCAAGGATTTACTGCCCTCCAGCTCTTAGTAACTTCTCCCTCAACCAGTGGAGATGCAGGAGGGAGCAATGTTAGCTCTTCTACTCTGTCCAAAGCAATCTAAAGTTTAAATCATTTTCAGTCTCATTTACTGCATTTAAACAAAAGGGTGTCCTTTTGAAAGAACTTTTTTTTTGAGGTTTTTTTACTGTGATGTGAATGTAATCTTTTATTCTTCTATCAGGTTGTGTTTGACTTTGTATACATTACCTCGCCCCTCTACACTTCACATGCTGCTTTCTAAAATGGAAGTACTTTTTCCCTGGGAAGTGGGAAGAAGCGTGACTGAGATGGTGGAATAGATTTCTCTTTCTTTTCCTCCTCTCACCTTGTTGCCACCAGCTCTTTTGTCTTGTCTCTGTGTTGTGTTGAGCTGCCCTTCTGATCCGAGGTTTGCTTGCCAGGGGCTGTGACTTTCCTGTCACTAGATCAGTGAGACAAACACATACCTATTTTGAGAATCTGAACTGATGGTCACCTTTACTTCAAAGGTGAAACATAGAGGGAAACTTTGAAGTGACCACTAAAGCATAGATCTGATCTGTAGAAGTATTAAGCCTAACAGACTAGGCATGTGTAAATCAGGAAATCTCTGAAATGTAACTTCAGAATTCTTCTCTTCTGCTATAACTTTTTAAACTCCATTCTGATGTACTTGCTAAATCACAATTACTTTGAATACAGAAAGAAACTTGATTTATTTTTCCTTTCCCTTTGTAAAGTAGAGGACGGAAAATAGGTTAGCTTATTTCTAAATGATCCTATGGAGAAAAGCAAGTCTAGAATGTCAAAGTTCAGATCTCAGGACAGCTGTGTGCAGCTGTAACGATAACAAGACTGCTGAAAATTAATGAACAATCATAGAGGAAAATAAGAGGAAGACCCGTCACATTGCCTGTCCAACACTCTTGTTAATGAGTGCTGGCCACTTACAGTATGTTTGCTAATACCTTGTCCAACCTCATATCCAATATGTAAATTAATTACATTTCCAACACTTTTTTGGGGAAGACAGTTTTGTGCTATGCTATTTTTAATAAGTTTTTCCTAGTAATCCTTCTTTGCTTCTAAATTGCTAGCTCTTGATGCTTTTGACTTTTCAGGTACCCACAATGGCACCTTTCTTGATGCACAGCCTGGAAAGTACAGCAGTGTTAACCACTGTACAACTGCATTAGGCTGCTCTACTTCCTGAGCAGCAGTGTAGCCACTATTGTGAGCATTGATTTTATTGCATTTTCTTAAAATTATGCTCAGAACTCTCAGTGGGGAGGTGCTTTTGACTGTCCACCTGGAATTTCAGCAACCATTTTATTCCATCATCTCCTGGTTTTATGTCTCACATTATCAACAACTTGGTGTTTGTCTTTTTAGTAGATATTTCAGTTAAGGCAGAAGTTAAACTTCTGCCAGCTTTTGTGAGAGGAAAGTTAACTCACCCTCAACTGCTTCTGAAAAATCCACTCTGTTCTTGTCAATATTGCCTTGAGAGAGCAAAAGAAAACAGAGACTGGCTGATAAGGATCGCTACTTTAAGATGTACAAGATGTCTGTTATGAAGTCATTGAAATATATTGTGTTGGAAGCAATATATGTGCAGGACTGTGCAGGGTATTGTGCTACGGTGTTCACTGTGATTACAACCACTGGGACAAGTATTACAAGCAATAAATTTGTAGTATTTCTTATCATTTTAATCTGACTTTTGTGTATCACACATTGCAGCAGTGTTTCTTTGAGCTCCGACTCCAAGCAGCCCCCTGAAGTCAGTAAGAACCACAGAACTGCAGATGTATGAGCAAACTTTCTGTCTACCATCACAGAAATTATGAGAGGGTTGTGAGTGAATGTGTGGCTTGCTGTGTGTAAATTGTCCTTACAGTTAATGCAAGTTAATTTCTCTGTGACTTGCAGTCAGGTCTTGGAACAGACCTCTTTCAGTAGTCTCCAGATGGTTGTTGTTACTTGCCTGTCATTTGAATGCCTCCATAACGACAATCCCTTAAATCATCTGAGTGTCTTCACACAGATAGTCCATTTAGGATTTTTATACGCCTGTTAGCATTCTGTTGAAGTAATCTGGGGGATATTTGTAGCTCAGCGAAAAATACTTTGACTGCAATGCACCGTAGTGTCCGCAGAGCTACTGGGCTCATCATGCCAGTGTATTGGGGTGTTACTGAAAAGCTCAGGCTCTGCAAGAACTCAGGCCAGGAAATGTGGTAAAACCATCTGAATCCTTAAATGCACAGTTTTTAAGATCAGCTTAGAAAAGATATGGTTCATTGTTATCTAGGGTTTCCCTGATGAAGCATAAATAACAAAATAGAAATCTGTTGTCTAGATCTTACTTCTTCCTCTGTAACTGTCTGTATGTTTCTGCAAGCGATATTGAAATCTCCCTCTCATCGAATGATTGAAAATTGCTGCCTTAAATTTTTGCCCTGTCAGTATCTTGTGTCCTCCCTAGCCAAGCAGGGTCTTTGATAAAGAGGAAATTTGCTGGATGTGACTCTTACTAATAGTGTTGGGCATGTGCAGGGTTCAATCCTGTGAATCCTCGTTGAAGAGTTTGACTTTAACTCTGTGTCAGCTCAGCAAATTGGCCGTTCACATTGTCCTTGCTGCCTTGCCCGTTGCTATAACAGAACCAGCTGGGAAAAAGCCTCCCTGGAAGCTAATTGCTTCTAAGTGTGGTGTTCTCATTATGCCAACCCCAATGCTGGTCATGAGCTGGGTTGTAAGGTGCAGGTTGTGCTTAAGCCTAGATTCTGCCTTCTATCACCTACACAATCCCTTGCTCTGCCAGTAAATGCAATGAAGGAAATGAGAATGGGCTCCCCAGCATGGAAAAGCATCAATATTTAGAGTTAATTACAGATGCCAAGTCATATGGTGTTCTGTACCATCATCCAAGTAGGGCATCACTCAACTTACATGCAGAAAAATCTGAGAACTGAGTGAAACGAGTGATCTCACTTCCAGCTGGGTGGTAAGAACATACTCTCAGTTTAGCTTTCTGGCAAGACACTGTGCTTTCTGCTCGTGGTGAGTTTGTGCAAGCTCATCAGCCGCAGTTCTCTGCTGGCATTTGTTGTTACAGCAGCATGGGCTGTGCTCTCAGGCAACAGGTGAATGTTACCCCCATGAGCCATATTACTATGTGTTTTCTCTCAGGGACAGAGCCAGTTGAAAGGTACCTAATTTTATACAGATACTTGGTAATAGAAGAAGCTGAAGGTCTCCTGTGCTTCCCAGGAAGCTTGTTGTTTCTCTCTTGCTCAGCGGGCAGTGTAGCATTTGCTTGAGCTGGTTCAGGGAGAAACATCTTTGTGGGCCACACTGAACTTTAATGAAGACAGACCTATTGGTCTTCATCACAGAGTGACCATTTTGGAGCCTGGGGTCCTGCTGATGCTCTTGCCAATGCGGTAAAGCATTAGATTTCAGTTGGTTCTTTGTTCCCTGCTTGTTGAAAGTGTTTTGCTGTTAACTTCCCATTCAATCATTTTTCATTTAACAGAAGATAAGATCTGGACTGCAGTGCAGCACAACAGCACGGGGCTGATCAGAGTGCAAGGAGCTGGTCCGGAGAAGCCCTACACCATGTCCTTCAACTACAACAGCAGTGTGGAGCAGCTGGAGGCCGTGATAAACAGTGCCGAGTACTGCGAGCAGGAGGCAGCCTACCACTGCAAAAAGTCACGGCTCCTCAACACCCCGAGTAAGTGCCACCATCCCAAATCTCTCCTTCTTAACTCCTATTGATTATACAGCAGGTACAGGCCACGCTGCAGCTGAGGAGAAAAAAAAAAACAAACCAATAAAAACCCGCAAATTAACAGTAGCAATACGGAATAGAGTGAAAAACCTTTTACCTTTCTGGATTCTACTGTGCAGTGCCTGTGCTCTGGTGCAAGAGAGTCTGAGCTCTGCAGGGGAGTTTTCACTCTATAAGTTCATGCATGCCCAGACTCTGAAAACTTTTACAATGGAAAGTGCTACTTGGAAACCACAAAAAGTGTATTTAGCTGATGGTAAATAGATGTGCTTATTCATTTACAGTTTTTACCTGTATATTAAAGATAAAAATCATCCAGATTGCTCCAGACTCATAATGTTATGTAGGGGAGGGGCGTAACCTCTTCTGAGTCCCACAGCCCTGAACATGATGTTTAAAGTGCTTGGTAGTGCAGTTTCTGGGGCAAAACTAACCTTCCCCTTGAGATAGAAGGAATACATTTTTTCCCTTGGCTTAATGTAGAAGTAAAAAAGAAAGAAGAGGTTCTCATCAGTTTGTGTTTGTACCAAATTTCCAGTGGCTACTCAGAATGTCTGGCTTCCAGTCAACTCTGTCTTGATGTCAGGATTTTATGTCTGTTTATCTGGAGAGATGAATGACATTAAGGGCAGACTTCCGAATGTCTTCAAAGTCTTCCCTGTTACTTGTAATGTCTGTATTGTCCTGGTGATTATTTGATTATTAGCAGCTCTTAAATTTGTTTGTAGTTTAGAAGAAATCCCATGGAAAGCCTGAAGGGAAGCTTGCAGTGGAAGTTCCTATTGTCTTAAAAACACATTGCCTAATGAGATGTATCAAAAACGCTCCTGGTTCCAACAAAGTTACTATAATACTGAATGTTTATAGATCCAGTAATCAAATGCCTTACAGTCAGTTTATTTTTAAAAGCTGTGAATTATGTCTTTTCTTATCATCAGATTTAGCAGCCAAAACTGCTTGTATGGCTAAGCTTTTTTTAAAGAATGAAATGTTAATATCAGCATCCAGGGTAGAGCACAAAAGGAAAACAGAATGCGGGCGTAACTGCTCATAAAGAAGTGGAATTGATGTCTTACAAGTACTTTCAGTGTTTCTGGCTTCTATATCCCACACCACACTTTATATGGCATAAAGATAAAACCCCCCAGGGATTATTTCCAAAATGTTGTATTAAGGGTGAATGACACAATATTAGAGCAGGTCTGCATGTGTTTATTTTTGGACATTTCTGTGAGATACTTGGTCATGTGTATGCAGGAACGTACACTCTGAATGTGTTTTGAGATGCCTCGTGTATGTGGGGCCTCTCTAAAGCTGGGAGCACTTCCTGAGAACCAAAACCCTTGGGACAAAAAAATACAGATAACCTTGTGTAAATTGTTAGTATGTAAACTGTGCATCTTCAGGGCTAAAGCTATCAAACAACAGGCAGACTGGCTAAGATGGCCCTTGACAGGCAGCTCATCCTCCACTTGTCCAGGACCAAAGCTGTGGCTGATTCCTCAAGGGAAAGGATGTGGGGATGGTGTCCAGCAGTCTGGATTGTGCTCTTGGAGCTGGTGCACTGCCACTGTGGTCCTGACAGTTGACCACACAAGTCATTAGTCTTTACTGCAGCTCTGGCCGAGAAATAAAAAAAAAAGAAAAAATTGCAATCTAGTGCTGTGCATGTGGCAGACACCATCATTTTTTCTCTCTTTTATCCTTCCTTTTGTATGCTTTTTAATTACACTTTCAAATTTTCCTCTTTTCATCCTGAGCTTTTTCAGTAGTCTAAGGCTTTAAATCTGGGAAGATGTGAAAAATGTTCAAAAATAACATTTCAGTTCTTGAAATGACAAGATAAGGGTCATTTGTTCTTAACTGAGTATTAAGTATTTTTGTAGAAAAGCATTATTTTCCCCAAGCTCTATTAATTGATATTAATTTTGAGGTGGAATGCTGTTGTATTATAGAGGAGCCTAGAGACCAAGTAGTGCTGAACACTATAGATGTCTTGAAGAGTTCTAGGACTTAAGGAATTTCCATTCCTGAACTTGAAGAGCTACAAGTGTGAGTAACCTCAGAGTGTTTTGCTGGACTCGCTACAGAAGGTTCTCACCTGCTTTGCTTTTGCCCAGACTGGAGGGAGTTAGATTTGGGGCCAGTGCAACAGAACAAAGATCAAAACTCTTGGGTTTTGTTTCTTGATTTGGCCTTGACTTCTGGATGCCTGAAGAACTGTGTTCTCTCTGTGTTGCCAAGGTATCTTAATGTGTAATTGCTGTCAATGAGCAACACTTCAGATCTGACTGTAGAATTCAATATGCAGTGCCCGTGTAGCGATGACAGTACTGCATCCATAGGCCAGCAGGAGATGTTACCCGACCTAATCCAGCTTGCTGAATGTCTCCACTCATTATTACCTCTGGACTGAGCCCAGTGGTGATTGCCTGATGGTAGGGCATCTCCCAGAGGTATATCTAATCTTGACAAAGTTATGAAAGTTCTTCTTCCTGCAAGAAATCCAATCCATTTCTGAGCTTACTCTCATTCTGGGCTTTGCTCTTTTTTTTTTTCTCCACAAGGAGATGGAACACATGATTAGGATATTACAGCTGATAGCACCAACACACCAAATCCTTGTCTTCAAGATGTAAACACTATCATGTTTCACAGAGAAGCAATAAAAACATTTCTCTTTCCTTTTGCATCATAGTGCAAAGATGTATGTTGTTACATAGCAATTTTGGCTTTCACAGCTTTGGCATGGGGCGCAGGGACAAGCAAGGCATTCTGGGCTGCCTCCGAGAGAAGCCCAGGGAGGCTCCTGCCTTGCATAAAATTGTTCCAGTTTATATCAAGGAATTTCTCTTTCTTCTTTTGCTACTGCCTCCTGCCCTGAAGACACAGGCGCATCCTCAGCGGGTGTGACTGAGTGTAGTATCCCCATTGAGTTTCTTGGATTTACATCTGCAATGTGTCAGACATGCAATCTGGCAGTTGGCAGAGGAGTTTACTCATCTCCACCTCCTGCTGTCTGGAACAGCCTTATTGGTTCTCCCTGTCGTACTACGGCTTAGCTGCAAGCGTGTCTTTGAAAGCAGAAATTAAATTGCCCTGAACTGTGTTTTTGTACATCTCTGCCATCAGACAGATTTTCAGGAGGTTCGTGAACACCACAATAGATGTCTGTTCATCAAGGCATAGCTGGCTTTCTTAAGAAGGTGGCAAAGGAAACTTGTATGACCAGAAGTCACAACTCTCCCGTGACTTTTCCAGGCCTGTTGGAGAGGCATTCACATAACCAGAGCAAATCTGACAGTTGGCATTAATTAGGAAAGTAATCCGCACTCTTAAGAAAAGATTGCAGACTTTACCACCATCTTATACTTACAAGTAGATGCCAAGTCAAGCTAACAGGAGAGGAGAGGGGTGGGCAGGAAGGTTCAGCTACCTCTAAATGTGCTCTCTGTATTCTGAGAATATGAAAAGAAATGTAGCCCCCAGGACTTTGATTTCCTTTCTTTATGGAGCATCTCAGGCAATACCTAAGGAAAGAGCATGTGTATAAGGATAGGTACACGTGTGCAGATGCACGTTGAATTAAACTGTTAACATACAAGATGATTGAAGGTATGAAAACACTTCATAAACTGAACAAACCCCCAGCTGTGACTGAATTTGCTCAGTTTTCTAGAAGCAGTGGGCGTACTCAAATGCTTATCACTTGAGAAGCTGCCTCACATCCACCTTATCGAGGACTTAGCGCAGTGACGGCTGTATCAGTGGCAGCATAGCTTGCTTTACAATACTTGGCTGACAGTCTGTCAGGTTCACAGCACGTTTGTGTAGGCAGGGACTGAGAAAAGATCAGTCCAAGAGCAAAACCAAAGAAATAGGAATGTCTGTAGGTGGTGGGTTTTTTCTGACTTCTTCCTTATTTTTCTCCTTCCAGTAGAATTCCTACACCATGTCACCTTAAGCTTTGATTTCAGACATCGATCCTAAACTACATCTATCCTAAACTACACACCTCTTCCATGAACTTATGGTCTGTCAAGTCCCACTGTTATATGACTTGGCACCCAGGTTTCCACCTCGTCTCCTCCCCTTTGGCTCCCAGCTAGTGCCGTATCTCAGTGCCAAGCTGCACCAGGTGCTGTCCCGCAGTCTGCGACCCCTTATACCGGGCAGCCCTCACTGGTGAACCACTGCATTTGCATTTTGTGACTCTCTATTGGAGGGAAAGATGTAGTGCTGCCTCACAGCAGGGAACGCGTCCTAATTTCTAAGTTTAGACTTAATTCTGTTGCTGAGACAGGTCAACTTTTTTTCTTTTTAATCTATGCCCTGTATGTTGCTCGAGCTTTGTCTGTGAAGGCTCCGTCCTTAGCTCCAGATGAGGCCAGTGATGTGAGAGCATAAGGTGCTAAGAAATGTCCTTCAGGGCCCTGCCTTCAGTAGTGGCTGCTGGAGAGATGCAGCTTAGGGCGAGTACACAAGTTGATGTCTTTAGCATATCCCTCAACATGGCCCCATCACCCACAGTTGCTCAAATAAGGGCATTAGAGTTTATGCTGTTGCCAATCCCTTTTAGTATCCACTAAAGTAGTATCTGTTGTTCACGAACTTCTCTAATCACTTTTTTTTTTTTATTAGGCTGCCTGCCCTGCGGCCTCCTAGGAAAGCAAGTCCCAGGAGTTCCCCACTTGCTGTTTTACAGAACTACATTTTTTTAATGTGTTTTTGACTACTTGCTCAGTGCACTGAGTTCTTGTATTACAGGATTCAGTGAAACACAGCTTTGTGCTCATCCAGTGCTTTTATAGTGCTTTTAGTTACTCATCTAGGACTTTCACTAACTCTAGTATTTTTTCACCTGAAGTGCCCACAGTTTTTTGAGATGTGGTTTGCACCAAGGTTTCACCACTTTAGAGTAAATCTTTTTGAAGAAAGGAGTCTGAAGCCTGCGTTCTGATGGAGTATTTTACATAGATGTATCAGGAGGTGATATAAAATGGCCCATAACAAGCAGTCATTTACCAATGGGGTTTTGCTCACTACTATTTTACGCCTTTTAAATATAATTTCCAGTTTATCATTCCAGTACTTTCACTTGTTAATGCACTACCAGAGGACTATTTGTTCTTGTCCAAAATAACTTTAAATTGTTATTGCATTACCAGGAGACTATTTTTCAGTGCACAAAATAACATAGGACAGGGCAGTCCGCCCTCAAAAAGGGGCTTGTGTTGGAGTGGTGGATAGGTGGCAGGTGTAGATTGTGTGATGTGATTATTCTTGGGTAGTTAGGATCCCTTTTTTGAGAATGATTGACTTGCCACCTGTGTTTTCATCACCATACCCTGTCTCTCCCCCCAAAGTGGCAGTGACAGCTTCTCACAAGCACAACTTTAGACAGCTTGTGCTTTCTTTGGAGACTTCGGAACAGAGTTCACCATAGTAATGCGATACACCCCGTTTATTTGTAGGGAGAGATGTAGAGGCCATTTTTAAAGATGCTATGTTGGTTTCTGTGTGCAGCTGATTAAAATGCAGGTGGTCTAAGCAGAATACAGAATCTGCGGCACGGCAGAGGTAACTTGGCATGGAGCCTGCATGCACCTCTGAGTAGTGGAAATATCATTATGCCAGTTTCTGACCCTTTGCTTCCCTTGCCCTGTACTCTTCTCTGTGGCTGGCAGGGAGGCACAGTGTACTGGAGCTGCCAAGCAAGGAATGGCAGCTACTTGCTGCCATTACTTCTCATCCAGTCTTGTTGTGTTTTTCTGAGATTGAAATGCAGCCAAGAGGCTAAATGATGGGAAAAACATGGGCATAAATCCTTGCTCAGCCATACACTTCCCAGTGTAAGGAAAGCATGTTCCCTCCTTGAAACCCACTGCAGGAGAGGGCAGGCTTGCAATGCTACCTGACATAATTCTGCAGTGACACCAGCAGGGCAGGAATCTCCTGGGATGGCTCCAGTGAACACTGGAGCACCATTATCTGTGTTTGCTTTAGACACAATGTGTAAGGTGAATTTGAAAAAACACTTCTCAAAGTGGGGACTGATGGAGTAGTGAGGAGAGAGCTTGTATGGTTAAGTCCTGTTTGCTTCTGTTGAATATATCCTTCGTGCTTCTGCTGTCACTGGATATTTCTGTTGCTTTTTTGTTGTGTGTTTGTTTGGAGTTTTTTCCCTTCCTTGAAGGAATTTATTTTTGTAAGTCTAAGGAGCAATTTTGGAATTACAGTTTTATTTTATTTACTTTTTTTTTTATTTTCTCAAATTTCATTTCATTTGAGACCTTTTACAGTTTACATAGAAAACAAATTTGTCACTCCAAACTAAATAGATCTGCTGTGTTTTACTGACATGGAAATTATCTTTTCCAGTATACAGGAGGCTTGACCAGGGGTATTAATGAAGGCACATAGGGCAGGTAAATGAAATGTAAATCTAGACAACAGATTTTGAGCCTGGATTCTGGAATTCATTACATACACTATTATTGGTGGTGCTATAAAGAAATCAGTGCTGTGAACTGATGCTGCAAGATGTTTACTTGACCTCTGCAATCTGTTGGTTTGGGACTTCTGATCCCATAGTGCTTCTGGTTTGGACTAAAGTCAGTGATATCTTTTGTTGAACCTGTGAAACCTATGGGATCATGTAAGTGCTCATAGCTCAGTAATGCTGAAACATTGAGTTCTGGGAATTTTGCAGTCCAAATAAGAGTTTGGAAATGGATAGTTTTATGAGGCACACATGTGTGCCAAAACCAAACACATCTTAATGATATCTCTGGCTTGAGAGACCCAGTTGTATAAACTATTCATACACACAGTTTGAAGAAGGGAAGAAGGACAGAATTCGTTCAAACTATAATAGTTTTTGGTTTGATTTTTTTTTTTTTCTATTTGTAGGACTCAGAATATTGTTAACAATAAATAAATAATAGTGATTAGAAACAAACAGCTAATCCATGGTTTGTTATATTAGTGGGTCATTAGCTATGACAACAACCTGTCCTCCATTCAAGGAAGAAAGCAAGACTGCTGCCTGAGCAGAAAAGTGTGCCTTCTCCCTCATTAGAGCCACAGCAGGGAGTTGTGTTCTCATGACACTTCCATTTTTCTGCTTCTTTCAGCTGTCCTACTTTAACCATCTTGGGCTCCATTAGACTCAGATTGTCTTACTGACATTAAACTAATTTGTCTGTCAAATCTGGGCCAGTGCAGAGAGTGATGTTTTCTGATTTTGCAGATCAGAAGATGTAAATCATAGCGGTGGAAGTTCTCATCTGACCTCTTCTACCAAGATGCCACATGAGTGGCAATAGTAAATGGCAATAGTAATTTTCATTGGTATTTATGTTATTTTTGAGGATAAAAAAGCATTTGGGGCTGTAATCTCTCAGTTTCATGTGTGTTTTTGGTTCATTTGACTCCTGGTTTAGGGAAGAAATTAGGTGTACAGCAAGGCACTTGCAGAAAATCAGATGAGATGGAACCCCTGCGCTTAGATTTTGTTTTAATTGGTTTGATCTGTCCAGGAAAACAAAAGTATTAGGAAGCTATACACAAAATGATCAATGGCATAACTTTATCATATAAGTAATTAGGAGAAAATAAAATGCAACTCGATGTTAAAAAAACAGACAGGTTTTTACTCTGAATAATTAGGTTAGTGCTCAGATTCATTGCTTGTAAATCTGAAGTCCAGGAATTTTACCTGCCTTGCAGTTTGAAGATAGCCTGTGGAAAATTTATTTTCATGTTTGAAAGTGTGAAGGCAGAGACAAGAGAAAAGAAACGATAAGAATCAGCTGAAGGCAGCATTTTGACATTACTTGGTATTCAAACAACAAGGGAACAAAAATCTTCCCTAAGCAAAACATTAAACTAAATACTCTTACACGAGCTATCTGGTGTTAAGTGGGGGCATAAAAGTAGCTCTTCTAAGTGCCTCTTACTTCCTTTTGTAAAATGAACACCCCAAAATGTAGAGGATAAGCACGCATACTTTGAGAAAATGTCTCCAGACACTGGGGAAAAAACGTTGTGTACTTCTTCCACTCACAAAAAGCATCTAAATGCAATTTAGAATTGTTTACATCCCCCCAACCTTGACTGATCTGGAGAGGAGCAGATCTGACTGCGACTTGACGAGTAGCTAGAAAGATATGGTGACCTGAAAGAAAATAACCCTTTTAAAACCTTCTTTAGAGAAGCTTTCTTGTTATTTGGCCCGAAAGATTGAGAACAAAAATGAAAAAGCTTTTGAGCCTGAATATTTTCCAAGTCCTTTTGACAAGAGAAAGACTCAGACTGGTTTAGCCAAGGTGTATATTCCCACTTGAGCTGTCCAGGACTCAAAACAACATCAAGAGCCTTCTTCCTTTACTCTCAAGAGCAGAATTCAGAAGCCCCAGAAGAAAACTTTTTTTTTTTTTTAACATTAGTATTTACAAAGGTTAACCAATTAATCTATGCAGTTCTCCTATAAAGGTAGCTTTCTTGTTTAGCAGAGAAGAAAATTGAGGCATCAGGCTGCAACTAACAACACTTTTGCCTGAAACTGGAATGGGCCATTAGATCGATTTAAATGTACCCCTCTAAAACCAAGGCCAAGTTTTTGTAGACACAAAAAAGAACCATAATACTGTTTCCTCCCGGCTGAACACCTCTGACATCTTGCACTCCAAGTGTGAGGTTTCTGCACCTCTTCTGCCTTGACCTTGTGCTTCTAGTGGAGGAATGAACATGTCATGCCTTAGAGGTACATTTGTTTTTGTGTCACGACAGTTACGGTGATTTAGCAGGAAGATGTGATCCTGTGAATTTTTATGGGCCTACCAAATTGCAAACAAGGTAATGGTATATTCAGGTGGGGTATAATGGGATTTTTGGTGTATTCAGACAGATAATGGGAGAAAGCTGTGATTTTGCACTGCAAGTGGTAGAGTAATAAACGTTGCTATTTCTCCTTTGGTTTTGTGGTTTAGTGTTGAGTTTCTGAGTGGATTTTTTTATATACACAGAGGAATGAAGATGCATTGCAACCTTCACTTAGGCTGAGTACTAGGAGGATCTCTCCTAGCAGTAGTGTCTGTTTTATGCTTAGGCAGTACATGAAACCTGTAGGAACATATTTCTCAGTCAAATGTTCTTGAAATTGGCTAGTGGGTTGCTAAGTTACTCAAAAAATAGACAGATGTGCACAAAAATTCAGGTAGCATGTTTCGATATGTCTCATTTCTTTAGAAAACCAGGTTGTGATTAATATCTAAAGCTTGGTAGAATCAATAGAGGCCCACTCCATGGGTCCTAGTGCTAGAAGGGAATCTTAATTTGGGCTAACATGAGATGCAGATGTACATATTTTCTCACCATGGCAGATACAGAAATGTCTGTCTCCTTCCAGGACAGGAACAACAACTTAAACCAAACATACATCCTAAACTCAACTGAACTTCATCACTACCCACCATTCTTTCATAGATCTTTGGACCATTGCTGTTGTGCCAGATTCAGTCCCTGTCTTCATGTGATGACTTTTTGTTTATCCAGGATGCTTAGTTCCATGTCTCCCTTTCCCTAAATCTTCCATTTCCCCAAAAAGTTTAAAGTGAGATGTCTAATTTATAACATGTAGTGATTTCAGTTTATTAACATTAATAGCACATGAAAAGTACTCCCAGTAGTTTAGACTGCAATCAGTAGCCTTTTTTTTTTCTTCTGTTTGTTCAGGCTGCCTCGTTCAATGTGATCAAAATGTTCATAGTAACATTTGTTGGTAGGAAGGAAATGATAAAGATTCCTGGCTGTTCTTTTTCTCAATTTTGTGTTACTGAACCTAGTTCAGGTCTGACAGGTTTGTTTTACTGATGACTCCAAGCCTCTGATGGGCTGTTTTAACAAATGACCAGAGATCTGAAAAGTGGTTCTGAAAACAGAGTAGCATCAATTTCATAATATGTTTGTTTTAAATACTAACTTTTCCTTCATGTGGTGATTCAAATGGTCGAGTCCATAAGGTTATGTATTCATACAGTTAGATTCCTCTCTTTTAGGGAAAGTGTGTATTTTTATGTCTATGTAGATATGTGTAAATCTTCTTTCCTCCTTTTAGGAGGAAAAGAAGAGTGGAATTTGGCTGTGATTCATCTTTTGGGCTACATGGATATTGTGAGGCCTGGTACAAGACAAAGTAGTGTTGGTTACTCTTTTCTCCTTTGAGCTAAAGGCTTTCTGTACATTAGCACTTGTTTGCCTCCCATTGTCACCCTGATTTCAAAGTCTCAGATTTTATCCACATGAAACTACTTTGGGCTGTGGCAGAAGTTTAGGAGCTGTTTCTCAGAGAGAAATCTGTGTGCCTGAATGCTAAGGTAACAGCAGAGGGTGGGGTTCTAGGACAAGTTGTCTTCTAAAGTAGGCTCTGTTTCAGCTCCCTTTGGCTTTTTCTCTGGCAATGCAAAGTCAGTTTGATCCATTTGTTTTGCCCTTCTAATATCTGCCGTCGAACTGGGAAAGGTTTTCCTGCAATGAGTATTTTTTTAGGACCTGCTTTGGGGTCCTGTTTCCCAGAGCCTCCACGTTCAGAGCAGTGGCAGCTTTCTTGGTCGCTTCCTTCCCAGTGCACACTTATATTCTGGCTTCAGACAAAGAGATTGTGTTGCATTTTGTTTACTACCTCTGTGAGACATTCTAGGGCCACTAGTCAATCTGCAGAGCATTAGAAGTACCTACTTAATAGAGGCAGAATTTTACTGAGTGAATAATTACATCCTGTTAGTGCTGAAGTAATCACCTTAGATACAACCGATGCCTCCAGAGGGAGGTGTGTTCTTTCCAAAATGCCACCCTGGACAGTTCATTTTACTTCCATACAAAGCTCCAGAATCTGTCTGACCATATTGTACTACAGGTTGTCATGTTTTCAGAGGATGAAATTTATGTTCCATGAAATATGCCATTGCCAAAATTAATAGGTAAATGAACAAAGTGGAACAGACCGTTAGAACAATTGTAATATCATAGTTGCTGGGTTGTGGCACAAAATCAGAAACTAATGGGTAAACAGAACCATATTATAGCGACAGGAGCCATCAATGTGCAGTACACAACTGTGGTCACACAACGGAAGGCACTCGACCGTTGTGAAATATGATCTAGCTGTCAGGCCAGTTGCAGGTAATCTTGCTTGGAACAACACTTCCCTTGGCTAGTTTGTTTTAGCTGATGGAAAATTATGAAGATCACCTGTTTCACTCCTGTTCTACTGGAAGTTAATTTCAATTTCACTTTGATAATTTTCATAATTCTTTTTTTTTATATCATTCTGGACAATGATACTGCGATTTTTGTCTTTGCAGAAATTTCCCAAGGTATGAACAGATTATTCCTGAATATTCATGCAAATAGAAATTCAGCCAATGACCTTCAGAGTGAATATTCACTGTAACACCTTGAAGTCTTTGACACCCTTGCCTTTATTTCTGCTCTAAAGCAATGCTTCATAATTTTAAGTGAATACTCAAACAATATCTAATCAAGATAAACAATTCATAGACCAAATTGTGTTTATATAACATGATTAAAAGGCTTTGAATAGCTAACATAATCATAGCATTCTATTAATGGACAGCTTGAGAGAAGCTACAGTGATGGATGATTCAAGTAAAAAATTACAAAGCTCAAAGATATGCAGTATCAGATCCATTGGATTCAGTATATTTATACTGATTTAGGCAAGTAAGATGGTGGATTAACTCCTTAGTTATTACATCTTTCATTAAATTCCACTTTAGTATAAAACAAACTAAAAAACACAGAAACATTTTAAAAATACAGATATTTAGAGGAGCTAACAAGTTCATTCGTAGCTTGTTAATGCGGTATTTGCAATCAGCCTCTAAACACTTCAGCACTGATAGGCTGCAAAAGCCAGTGCTCTGTTCTTACAGAGGTGTTCCCTGCAATACTGAAGTAGAGAGGGGTGGAGAAGCATCTTGAAGCCTGGTTACTGGAGTGGTGCAATATAAATTAGAATACCATCTCTGGCCATTTGCTGGAGCCAGGAGTGGGATTGTTGCAGGAGCTCCTCCAGATCGCTGTGCCACTCAAGGGTTTACTCATGCAGGAGGACTTTGTCAGTGATTGAATAAAATTGATTCGGAGCTGCTTTATTCTGCTAAAGTGGTTCAAAGTAGTTGGAGCACAGGAGAGAGCTGGGTGCTCAACTGTTTAGCTTTCTCTCTCAGAGATTTCATTCCATGCATATGCAAAAAATAGTTAGTTTGGTTTTCTCTGAGCAAGGTCTTTCAAGTGAATTCATAGCAGGGAATTGAGTCCTAATAATAGTCTGTTACAGAGAAGGCTGCGACGGTTCAGAGCCAGCCTGAGGTACAGCCAGCACTGGTAATTGCTTCCTCGCGTGGTAAGCCAACCAGGAGTTTCTCAACACAGCAAAATAAAACTGTGGAAGTGTTACATATGTGTCATACATGTGATTTTTTTTATGTTTCATCAGCACATGTTCAGTATGTGAATTTACATAACTTCTGCCACCTGGTACATTAGTTGTACTTGTGTTTTGACTTTACACTAGTTCTTACTGAATGGATACCCTTTGCTGCTTTCAGCCATGGCAAACACAAAGCCAGCTGAGGTTTAAAATGCACAAGTAAATCTTGAAATTAGAGTCCTCAAAGGCCTGCTTCCATTTATCAAGAAAATGCTGTCTTACTGTTTTACACCATGCTACTTAAATGTGAGATATTGCTATGATGAGTGTAACCTATGACAAAAAAAGTGAAAACTTGAATACGCTAAATGCAGAATTAGGTGACTAGTTGAGTGATAATATATTGCCTAACCTAATGAAAAGACATTACCTTTGAATAATGGACCACATCGTAGATTAAATTATCCCAAGGCAAGGTAGTAGGTGCTTCATGCAGACAAGGTCAATTACCTTATCCGGAAGAGCCTGTTTGAAGTGTATTATGAATAATTCACAGACATAGAAATTAGCTTTGAAAAAGTGTCCCAGCTATAATGTGGTGAAAGCATTCAATTTCTTTTTTAATGTATTTAAGATAACACCCAAAGGACAATTATGGCTTCTTAACTGTAAGACTACTTAAATGACAAGGAATGACAGGTGTGTGGTCAAATTCACATTAATGCATTATGCAAAGGGAAGCATTTCCACCATGGTGCGATGCTTTCAGGACACAAGGAACAGATTTCAAACCTCATATTGTATTTTTAAATGCTGAATGAAGTTTGATCAAAGACTGATTAATTTATGAACTTTTCTCAGTGGAGAAGATGCAGTTGTTGCTGTACTAGCTTTGTTTGCTCTTGTTGTTCAGGCCTTTTAATTCTTTGACTTTCTGATATGAAAACAGAAGTTCAGAGTGATTAAATCACTTGTATGATTTTGGAGAGTCTGACAAATCCAAGGGTAGAACCAGAACATTTAATTTTCCATTGTTAATCAGAACACTGGTCTTCTGCTATAAGCACTAGATTGCACTGTTTCCAAGACAGTATTGTTCCAATCTAGAGCTATTTAGCATTAGAGTTAAAATTATGGCAGTAGCTATGGTAGCAGAATACATACTCACTTGACATATGGTGACCTTAGGTGTGAATTAGAAATGCAATAAACCTCTAAGTCTGGGGAATAACATGCACTCTCAGCATATTTTGATTCCACAGGCAAAACAATAACCTTAGCTTTCTCTCTTTGACTTTGCAATAAGTGGTAACGGCCAGGGGAAATCCCTCAGGGGCTGCAGTTTTCTAAGATGCCTGGCAAGAAGATGGCTAATTCATCAGGTACCTCGGTTTAAGTGTTGAAATGTAATAGTGACATTTCATGGCCTCTGAGTTTACCAGCTTTATTTGCTTGGAAGGGAGAGTTCAGCAGAATTTTAGAGGGTGCTATGGAATTGTGTGTCTAATGAGGCGTACAGCCATCCCAGTCCTGTTTCCACTCACTTCAATGTCAAGAATCCCATTTAGTTCAGCAGGAGCAGGTCTGGGACCATGGCACTTTCAAAGAATGGTTTGAATAAAGAGGGATAAAAATTTGACACGAAGTCCAATTATAAAACAAGCTGTTAAAATATGTGATGAAGTAGGAAAGCACCACAAAGAGACAGGAATGGAAACTTCCATTAAAGCAAACACACTGAAAAATGTTGGTTTTTTGCATGTAGTTAGGGGTTGTTTTGTATTCTCCATCATCCATCTTTTCTCCAAGGATCAATTCTCCAAAAAAAGGCTCAAGAATTTCCTTTCCTACCACTTCACACAGTCGTTGGCCTCCACCCCAGTGTTTTCTGTGAGGATTTGATAAAGACTAATCTCAGTCTAAGAGACTTGCAAGCTGATGTTCTTATTTGCATGCAGGAATGTGAACAGATGTTTACATAGTAGTGTTAAGTAAGACAGCTGTTTGGGAGTCATTTATGTATTCCATTTAAAAGCAAAGCTTTATGGTTAAAACTTTTACTCACAGTCTGGAAGAGAAAAGAAGCCTAAATTCAGACAAATGCATTTCTTCCTATGCTAGGGGTGGCTTCCTTTATACTAATTAGTTTTCTGTATCTCTGAATGTACAGCATCAAACAGATACCTCTCCCTAAATCTCTGGACAAATGCACCTTACCTTGGCCAGTTGCCTGTGGGTGGACGAAAATATACAGCACAACATCAACATTGCTAAATGCTGTTTGACTGAGGGAAGAAAAAAAGCACTGAGATTAGGGGAGGGAAGTTGTCACTTTTCTTTGCAGGAGATGGCTTATTGCTGATTGTTTCTGCAATCTGTTCTGTAATGAAGCATGCATGAGGCATATTTGCCTTTGCATTTATTCTGCTCTTCAGATGGGAGAAAATCCTTAAAGTGTGTTACAGCCATAAATGGGGAACTTGTATTTATTAATGTCTTAACATAAATCTGCATAGAAAAACTTCCATTATGGAGGTGTACGTATGCAAGAAGCATATCTGTAGAGAGAAGAGGTTGGAGAGAGGGTCTCTCATATATTTTTAAAAGATATTTGCCCCTCAGGGGTTTATATTTTAAATATGAGGGTCTGATCTTGTTCGTGACTCCATTTTCCCTGATGCCTGTTTCCCTAGGGCTCCATATTTGAAAAGAAAGAAGGCAAATGATGTAGACAGTTAAATGGAAGCAATCGAGCCCTGTTACCTTTCATGTAGTGTTTGGAGAACTCTAATGACATGTATTAATGTATACCTGGTCAAAATCCTAGACCAGTCTGAGAGAAAAACTTACGTGCCTCAGTTGCATTGTTTCCACCCAAACACCGCTACCTGATAGAGATGCCTGCATCTCTTCAAGCCAGTAGTTGACAGAATTTGTAGTAAGTTATACTTGGCTAGAGGAAAGTAGACTCAATTAAGGAGCGTTACTGCTGGAAGCAAAGATGTGGATATGACAATCTTATGGACTTTTGATTCACAGCGTTGATGCTGGCCACAGAAGGGTTTCTCATCAGCTGTGATGAAAGGCCTATGGTAGAGAGTTATTTTGTATGTAAAGTTCTTGATTCTCACTTTGTCACGCTTGTAAGTTGACAGAATGGCTCCAGTGCTGGTTCTTTCTCTCACCATTGAATACAGAAGACACATAGGCCTGTTCAGCTTTGTGAAAGAGAGGAAGGACTAAGACTTCTCATGGTTGCATGGTTGTCATTCTGCAGCCTCTGCCCATTCCAGTATTCACTGCAGTGCTAAAGTACGGCTCAGTTCTTCCTTCAGCTCCAGGAGCAGAAAACTGTCTTCAGCTGCATAATAATCTCTGTTAGTGACAGTAGAGCTACAGAGCAGCACTGAGCAGTTCATGTTCTATCCACGACGGTCTGTGAAGGAATGTAAATACACACCCATGTTTGTTATAGCCGTATGGAGAGATATACAGGAACCTGAGACCAATTAAACAGCAAGAAGTAGAAGATCTGTTTGAAAGATGTAAACCTGTTGCTAAAAGGGTGAAGAAAAAAGAGCTGCAAATTGATTAAGCAATTCAACAGAGAAGACAGATTGTTGTCATCCTGACCTTTAAGGCTGGTCAGGATATATCAATAGAAGCATCTTCTGAGTACAGTGTTCTATGATTTTTTTTCATTTACATTCTCTTGTTTTTCTCTTTACATGCTGGCTTGGAGCCAGTTCATTTCATGGTCTTGCCTATACATATGTTCTGCTACAGCTGCATTTTTCCAAAGTGCCCAATTTCACAGCACTCCAGCCTTCCTTAGGATGACAAATGGTGCCCCTGCTGCTCTGACCAACAGAACTGTAATTGCAGCCTGAGACAGAGACAGCTGAACTAACGCCGTGCTGCAGTTTGGGTATATCCTTAAGTTGAAATCTGACTGCATGTGTTTATTGTAGCTGAGTTTCCGATTCCACCACTTAAGGCATTAACTGCAGACATTAATTGTAACATTGAGGAAAGCAGAATTGCTCTGCAGTTGAAAGCAGTGTCAAATCAGCAGTTATTTATTTACCATTGCTCTATAATGTGTTGTAACACATCAGACTATAAAGAAGTTTAATGAGTTGCAGTAATGCCTCTAAGAGATACTGGAATGCAGTTCCACAAGTTACTGGGGGGGGGTTTTATTCACTTTGGTTGGTTGGTTGGTTGGTTTTTTGTTGGTGTTTTTTTTATTAGGCTTAAAACCAGACTTTCTGTACTGCTGTGCTGGACTTTGTGATCATAGGAAGTAAAATTCAGTGTTGTCTTTTGCCAACTAACATGCTTTGAGGACAAAAAATAAGCAATCCAGTTCAACTGGCCCTGTGAGATTTCAGTTCAGCAGGGATGTGACAAAAGGGTAGGAGGAGAGGCTTAGAGTGTGGTTTATACTCTGTCCAAGCTGCTTTGCTGGCTCATAATTGGTGTAAGGCTCAGAAATGTGCCTATATTATTCTCTAAACTCTCTTCTGGGTGTTGGTGTCATTTTGTGATTGTTTACAATGCCTGTCTTGTAGAAGACAATGGGTATATTACATGCTCTTCCCAGGGACTTTACAGCTTTTTTTGCCATTAAAAAACAAACAAACAAACAAAAACCCAAACAAATAAAAATCCCAAACCAAAGCAAAAGAAACAAAACCCCCAAACTTAGGGCTTTTTATCTACAACTGCATGGGAAGAGATACTGGACTTCCCTCTTACCCAAGATGCTAATTTACCCAAGAAATATTACAGGAAACTTGAGATGAGGAACTTGAGATGTGATCTCATTTTCCAAAGGTGTCTTTTCAAAACAGAAACACCATCCCAATAATATCTGAGAGTGCTACTATCAGTTTTTAAAAAATCCTCTAATTTATTTAATTAGGGATTGCAGCTTTAGTGATTAGCAATATGTTATTATCTCTTCTAATTTATGTTCTATTAAGACTGTTTTTCTATTTTGAATCCAGATATTCAGCATATTTACTGATGATATTTTCTGATTTCTTTAAGATCAGTCGGATCCATGAAATTCAGTAGTTATTATCAATTACAGGAGCCAGCCAGTGGTTGCACTCCAGAAAGGCACACTGTGGAAATGACAGTGTCCTAATGACTTTCTGGTCAGATTCACCCCACATAAGTGGCTGTTATTCTCTAACTGTCAGCTGTGCTGTAGTAACCTGGGAGCTGAAGGACAAGGTGTGTTCTCATTGCTTCATGAATCAGTAGTGCTAATGAAGATTCTCTATACCTGCATCTAGTTTTTATTATTCCTAGAAGCTGCCATTGCAAGTGCAATGGGAAGAAAATTAATTTGTTTTTTGTGGAGGGTTGTCAAATCTGAAGACAGTCCATTTGAGCCACTAGTGACTGTATTGGTGCAGTGTGAGCAGGAGTAGAAAAAGTAATAAGGATCCTTTTCTCATCATTAATGCTGATAGTTAAAACTGCATATACAGGAAACAGTTCTGTTGAGTAAGGTAATTCCATTTTTACTCAGACGCTTTTCAAAGTAAAGGAGGGGAGAAGAACTCTTATTAGTGTATGTAGTTTCTCCCAAAGGACCAAGCAAAGATTGCTTTCCACAGCATGTTTTTCTGTAACTCATCCAGACTCCTATTAAATGTCCCAAATGTCCCCATTTTATCTATTTCCTTTTTCTAGTTTATCCAGTTGCATTTCGTTGTGGGCATAATCCAGCCAACTGTCCATGATTTCTAGAAAGAATTGGATTAATCCTTGATTAATTCAACTCAACTTTACTCCAGTTGGCTTGTGTTCATAAACGAGCAACCTGCTCTGAGTTATACGCTGGCTTTCAGACCACCATTAGGCCAGGCTGTAGCCCTGAGGTTTTTTGGGCTTTCTTGGTGAAAGGCTCAGACTGGTAGGCAGGTGAGAGCACCTGAGCCTGGGAGCTGTGCAGAGCTGGGGACTCCATCGTTGCACCATGTGGAGTGCACAAGGTGCAAAGTGCTGCAGTTAAGGTCAGCCCTCGGTTACTCTTCATCAATGCCCTATCCCAAGGGTTTGAGCTGTCACGATGGATAATTCAAGAGTAAAGGGATCAAATATATAACTAATTTTTCCCCTTTAGAAATAGATCCTTCAGGCCTGTATATCACTTGCTGCATACCTGCAGATGGTGCTTTTGCCTGACCCAGTAACAGCCACAGAGTTTTTCTATAGAATTCTTACATCCTGAATCTGTTTCAGAACAGTTAGAAGCAGGGGGCTGGACTAAACTGTCTCCAGAGGCTCTCTCCAGCCTCAACTGTTCTGTCTTCCTGTGAACAGCCTGATGCTCAGTGAGTGCAAATCAGCACGGCTACCCTGATTTCACTGGAGCTGGATGCTTCTATACTGGTTGCTGGATCTGTCCATTATTATTCTTAGAAAATAGTAGTAAATGAATGAGCTACAAAGCGTTTCTTCCTGGAAGTCTTTCCTGGGACAGTTGCTTGTAATGTGGTTTTACTGGTCCATAAAAGTTTTCTCTCTTCAACATTTCCATGAATAATAGTTGAATAACAAGTTTTCTTGTGGTGAAATGATTGGTTTACGGTTTGATGCACCATTCATAGTCATTGATGCTTCAACTATTCCCCTCTGTCCTCTGCAATCTTATTTCTAGGCTCTGAAAGTGCTTTCATCTATGAAAACTTAAATAGCATTTAAGAACAAAAACTGCTGTGATAAACTACTACTCTCACCTTGCAGTATTTTATAAGGTGCATTAGTTCAGTGCTCTCTCCTTTCCCTGTGGCCCTTTCGCATCCGTTATAAAATGCTTTAAAAAGACAGCTCTGAAGAGCATATGATGTGTCTAAACTTATAGACCCACTCATTTCTCCCATGCTTTCCTCCATTCCATGTGGGCACTTCAACCACTTAGCTCATAAGATAATGGGGATAAGACTTCAGTAGGACACAGAGAGGGTAGGCTGTCTGACTACAGGGTGGCTGCAAATGTCACTTCTGTTGTCTTCCTCAGGCCCTAGAGAACCACTGAGAAATGTTGGTCTGCTGCAGGTGCAGAGAACCCCAAAATCACATATGATCATTCAGTGTCCCATAGCACTTTCTCAAGAACTGGAATTACATGATCTGGTTTATCTTGTCTTTATTAATTAATTCAGCACTCGCTACTGTTTATTCTCACTAACCACTTTTATACTTCTGCAGAAGAACTGATTAAGAATGAAAAACCATTTTCTGGGCACTGTATTTGAGCCACCTCAGGAGGTGGCATTCCAGTGGAAATGGGTGAGAGGATACTGGTAATGATAATGAGAATGAACACATAAGAGCTGGTTGAGCAGTGTGAGGGCAAGAAATGATGGGTTCATCTTATTGCCATTATTCCTACAGGCTGTACCTATGACATAGGGAAAAAAGGGCAGACATCTGCTGAGCAGGAGCTGCTCGTCTGGCCCAGGCAGGGTTGTGTTGGAGCCCGCTGTGGCTTATCCGTGGTCATTATTCACTTGCAATTGAATCCAGAGCATTGATGGGTTTCTGGTCCCAGTACAGAGTAAGGATGTGGCAGGAGATGCATCAATGTCATAGGCTTATCTGTTAAGGCAGCATCGTGCTTGTGTATCTGAATTTACCTGGAGGATTTAGGCTAAACAGAGAAAATGGGAAAAGAAAAGGGGAATGAGGAAGAGGAAAAGGAGTTGAAAGCAAGAGGGACAGTTTTGAAGTGAAGGTGAGCTGGAATGCAGAAAATAGAGGAAATGAGATAATTTTTTTGTTTAAGCAGGGTAAGATATCCAGTTCATCTTCAGCAAAACTGCTGAGGATTCAGAGCTGCCATTTCCTGTTTCGTCATTTATCCCTAAAAGCTATAATCTTCTCTGGGTTGTTTGTTTGCTGTTGCTTTTCCTTCCCAACCTGCATGCCTTCAGCTGTTCACATAGTTTCTGTTGTTGGCTGAAGTCCCACTTGCATCTTTCAGGAAATTTGTCACTTGGCCAGAAATTTATTAAGAAAACAACCCAGCCTGGGCTGGCAGAGGAGAATGAGAGTACTCATAATGTTTTCAGCCTTCTTAGGCCTTCAACTGGGACATTCATGAGGCATAAAATTTTCGTTTGGATGTAGATTTAATGTTCCTCAGCATCTAAAAGTGTTTGGGTTTGAAATCCTTATGCTCATCCTCAAATCTGTCTCTCAAAGGCTTGATGATGATTTTGCTTTTGCTGAGGCACTGTAAGTGTGCAGTGGTGTTAACTCTGTCATTGCATCTCAGCAATTTGGCTCATTAGGCTCCTGCTAAATGTAGAAGAAGCAAAGGTCCGTGTTTATTTACCTTCTTTCTGCCCATTCTCATCTGTGAGAATATCTTAACAACTCCAGAAGAACAGAGAACGCTGTGATAACAGCTGCTCCAGAGGGAGAGCAGTTTCTCTACTTAGGAGGAGCAGACAAATGCTACTACATGTTTCTTTCTTTTTTTTTTTTTTTTTTGAAGCTGTTACTTCAGCCTGGGACTCTGTGAAAGCAGTGCACCTCGGCAGCAAAGCTGTATAACAAGAAAAAAAATGTCAGCAAAGTACTGCCTTTTTTCCTGTTTTCCTAACCACACTTAACAAAATAATTTTAGAATGAGGAGCAAAGTTTGTGATCTTGCCGATTGGGTAGTTCCACTGGCATTAGCAGGACTACTTCACTTTTGGATAGCTGATTTGAATAATGACAGAACCTGACCAGAGATTTTAATCAAATTCAGTGAGATTCTTAGTAATGCTGGCTGGCACAGCTGGTACTCAATACAAAAGTGACGATCTTGCTGCAGTGTTTGACCACCTGTGATTTCCAACGCAACCATGTTTGTCATCTCTGAAAATTAGAGCAGTGGTATGTGAGTTACAGTTTTAAGAAAGAAAAAGGACTATAAAACTGGTACCATTGCCATGGGGAAGGTTTTAGGTAAAGGGAGGAAGTATTAGATAGTCATTAGGGCTGTACTGAGAAAAGATGAGACAGGCATAAAACAGATGTGCGTTCATATGGAAGCAGAGTAGTGTGGTACAAAACCGACTGGGTGACTTGGTGGCCCACTGAGTAAATACTGTTCAAAGGAGCCATGTCAGTGGGGATTCTCATTTTTTCCTGGTCCATATTACATTATTTTTTCTGAAGGTAACCTGATCTTGACTTAAAAGCAGGGTTTGAGAGGTGCAGAGAGCCTGACATCTCGGGGAGTGGGTATTACTTCCACATGGCGGGGCAGAGCCACGAGACCCTCGCCGAGGGTTGTAAACCAAAGAGCAACATTTTCACCGTTAAATCTCAGCATCCACTTCAAAGAATGGGCAGCACGTCGTGGTTAATGCAGCACAGCCTGAGCTCACCCCGCTTTGTGCTATCAGTTTATTTTCCCAGTGGTGGGAGTTGCTGTTTAAACCAATACAGATTCTGAGTCATTAATACCACTGACTTCTTCGCTGAACAAACAGCCTCTAAGTACGTATTAATTATGTGGTTTCCACTAAGTATGGAATATTTCTCCAATTTGTCATTTTTTTTTTGTTTGTCCAGAATTACTTCAAATACTTTGATCTATCAAAACTGTATTTTTTTTCCCTGTTGAAAGGCAAAACGGGAAGAATTTGGTTTTACATCAATTTAATGTTAAAAAATCCAATATAAAAGGCTATAAAAATATTATGATGGAAAAAAATTAAGCATGAGCAAACAAGAGCTTGGTAAACTCTTGCAAAAATATTGAGTCAGTTTCCTCTTCTCACTCTCTTACTGCTTTTTCCATTTATTCAAGAGCCTTTTAAAAACTGATTATCTGAGATGATAATTTGTACTCTGGCTTGGCCTCTGAATTCAGTTATTCGGGTTGAAATTGCCTCATAGGTGTGTGTATATATACAGACATGTATGAAAAAAATCTGCCAACTGCTTGTTTCACATATTGTTCAGTGTATCAGCTGAGCCATTTGCAAGACTTGATATTGATGAGGCGGTTAGTGGCAACAGCTATTTTATGGTCTTGAGTGAGGTTTCAAAGAATCGGCTTTGATTGCTCTGTGCAATTCTACAGTCAGTATTTTCCTAATTTTCACTACCTCTTGATATATGAATTTTCCTTTTATGAGAAAACAGCATAGATGTAAATTAATTTACATTTTCATCAGTAAAATTTATAGATGCAAGATTTTACAAATTCAGTTCTGCTTAACTTGGTTTGAATTTGGAGGAAAAACGTGAACATGAAGATTGCCAAGAGAATGTTGTTCGAATGCAGTATGCTTTCAGTGTTTCAACAGACAAATGCAAATAAATTCACCCGATGTGGTGATGAAAAAGACCTTTAAGTGACCTGTTTCAGTAACTTGGGTACCCCAAAAACCTCAACTGTCTTAGGGGTATGTAAGTGCTGTGTCAGACTTCAGGTTTATACAGCACAGGAGTTTAACACAGGATCCAACTTATATTGCTATGTTTCCATAATTAGATTTTTATTTGTTGCCATAGCAAGAACAAACTGGAAAATCATGCAGACAAGTCTTAACAAATATTTTAAATATAATACTTCTAAAAATGCATGGCTTTGATTTAACTCATGCTGTATAAAAATAAAAGTCAGTACTAAGACTTTCTGCCTATATAAAGGCAAACTGAGTCCACAGAAGTTGCTTGGAATTTATACACACAGTGATATGTGTATAATGTGTATGAATACTGTTGGAATATGCTGGGTTTGCCTCTCCTTCAGCTTCTGAGTGCCTATGCAAATAATTTTCAAAAAAATGCCATTTAAAACATGAACAAGCCTAAACCTTTGAAAATAACTTGTACTGCTACAAATGTCAATGCCTCCTAATACGGAAAATGAGAGAACTGTCAGTATAGGGAGATTTAAGAAGAGAGTTTCTTTCAAGCTGGTAGAAGGACACCAAGGACGTGTTCAGCCATTCTTGTCCCTAGAAGAGGCAGATACGCAGTGCAGGTGAATTTGATCTCGATCTGCATCTCCTAAGGATAGCTGGAAACCAGTTCCACGTGTCAGTTATGCTCTTCACAGTCCTCAGCCTCTGTGCTGGTGAAGCGTACGGTCGGTGCCAGCCTCGCTGCTGCTGAGGCAGATTCCATACAGGGAGCTACCAATGAACAGCTGAGTTAAGCACGTTGGTGGAGCAGATATGGGAAATGTGCTGGAGAACTGACAGCACAGAGAGAGCAGCCTGACCCTCCCTGCCTTGCTGGATGGAGACAGACCGAGTTCTTGTCCATATATTGCAGTATTGTATACACCAGGGTTTCCAGAGTCTTACTTGGCTCTTTGGATGCACACACCCTGCTGTTGAATAGGCCAACAGAGAATCCACAGAAGATGATACCCCTTATTGTTTCCTTTCAGAAGATCTGTGCCAGCCGTACCTTCCACAGTCTGTGCCTGGCAGCATAAAGGAGTACTTGGTTTGATACAAAATTTGGTCTGCCTGCTCAGTTATTTTATATCATTTCATAAATCAGTATAATGATAGTTTATTATTATTATATTCATATTCATATTCATATTATGATGTTATGCTTATGTGACATTTCTTATAATGCTATATTAAATTATGGGAAAAAACAGTGGTGTAAATATCACAGCTGGTTCTAGAGGCTTCCAGACAATGACATTACTGTCATCCTGTCCTCTGCAGGAAATACAACAAAAAAATCACCTTTTTTGAAGATTTTGTTACCAAAACTGAAACCTTTCTAAGGCAGCTTAAGCAGTGCAGAAGGAAATCACTGGAAAGAAACTGGTCATTGTTCTGTTATTGGTGAATTCATTCACTTGGGACTTGTTTGTTTTGCTTGGTTTGGGATATTTTTTTCACATGTGTTCTCCTTCAAAACCATAGCATGGAGCTCAAAAACAACATTAAATATTTTTTCTTACAGAGGATTTTTTTTCCATTATAAATAGAAAAAAAAATGTATGGAAAAGAATACTTTTAATTGTGCAGTAGGCTTTTGACAACCTTTTTTACTAAATAATGTGTTGCTAGGAACAGTGTAAGCACATAATGAAGAATTAGTAGCGCTTCTTATTAATGGACTTTTTAGCTTAGAAATATTAAAGTAGAATTCTATTGACTTATGTTACCATAAGGTGATGGGGTCGTTTTAAATCCTTGCTTAATGTCATTGATTTGGTCTGTGGCTTCACCACAGAAAGGAAATTAATTAATTTTGAGGTGGTGGAGAATTGATAATGCTTTGAAAAAATTGTAGTACTATGATTACGGAAGTGAAGATTCTGCAACAAATTTACAGACTTAGAAGAAAGAATCTTAATCAACACAAGCTGGCCAAACTCAATCTCAGTACAAGACATCCTGCAGCTCTGCCAAGGTATAATGGTGTAAACTTTCTGGAAAGAACTCAGATTGATTGGCATTGTTTGTGAAGTATTACTTTACTTCAACATTACCGGTATATGACATATAATATAAGTTTCAGAATTCCTAAACTCTGTAGGTGTTGATGTAGTACTGTAGATTTAGAAGAGCTTTGCTGAAAAGCTCTGATTTCTCTTGTGTTAAAAACTAAGCATGTGGAAAAGAGTTTTGAAGAACCAGGGCATAATTTTCCTTAATACTGCAATTGATTTCTAGGGGACCAGTTAGTGAGAAAAATCAACTCGTCTTAGGTAAAGGTGGCAGAACTCTGCCTAATAAATAGAATTTTGGAAAAGACACTATTTCTTATAGCCTGTTCCCTTGACAATCTAAGATTGTTTCTTATAATGTAGAATGCTCTATTCTTTAGCAATGTATTTAATTTAGTTGTAAATAACTCAAACTGTGGTGCTTCTACCACTTCCGCAGTCTATACCATAAATCTGAATGTGCATGTGTTTGCTTGGTATTTCTCAATAAAACAAATAACAACAGATCTGAAAAAGACGTCAGAAAATTACTTATTCTTAATATACGTGAAGGATTGCTTATTTCACTGTTACGTTTAAGTATATAATGACTTCTGCCAAAGGAAACTGACACAGATTGTATTTGATTAATGAACACCATTATTTGCTGTTGGCCTAAAGAATTTATCTTTATCTAAATATTTTTTTCCAGAATGGGCACTTTTAAAATTAGATTAAGCACTTCTGTATAATATCTATTTCTACTCCTAGACAAATCACCCTTTTATTCAATTAACATTACTATTCCAAGCTTTACCAAGTAATTTCCCAATAATATAGTATAGAACTGTTTAACTGGCTGCAGCAATCAACCTCTGCAAGAAAATCAGCTGAATAGAAAAGAAAGAAAGTATAAATGTGTTGATGATAATATGAGGCCTAAAATGAATGTGTACATTTTTGTAAGATGAATCCTTAGATGTACTTGGATTGTGTTTTTCTAATGAGTACCTCTGAGTATTGGTCAAATTCGTCATGTCTTAATTGTTGGTATCATGAGAATGGAGTTGCTCTTCCTATTTTTATTTTCCTTTTTTCATGAATTTACAGTTCAGCAGTCTAAGCTTAGAAGAAAAATAAACATGAATTAATTTTGCCGAGTGATTCTAAAGCTCATTTTAATTAGTCCCTTACACTCTACAGTTAACCTTGATTGCATTTCATAATTTAGATTTTCTTGCCTTGTATAATGAGAAATACTCCCCACTAATAATGTTAGTAAAGCAGAAGAATAAATTGGTGCATCTTTCTTCATTAGCCATACAGTTTATTTTTCCAAGCTCCTTTGATCAAAAAGTCTTGATATGTCAATTTTGTTAAATTTTGCCATCTACCTGTATGTATAACTGATTACATTTCTTGATTTAAGGATTAAGGAGTCAGTGAAAAGTTATCTGAGCTGGAAGACGAAGTCAGTATTAGAAAATGTTTATCTGTGAATTTCATTACATCAGATTCTGCTTACTCTATCTGACTATTAATACTTAATGCTTGAAGCATAATGGATTCTGAAATTTGAACAAAAAACTGTCTTGGTTTATATAAATACATAGATATTAAAGCTCCTGTAGATAGAAAATAGCTCCACAGAGATAAACTGATTCCCTAAGAAGGGAAATATTTTTTCCCACTTATGCCCTACCTGTTTCAGTATCTTACGGAGCTTTGCATTTGTAAATTCCACCCGTAGAGAACACATCAAAATTCCTAATCTTGCTCCCCAAGAAACCAAAAGAAATTTTCGTCTTAGTTTTAAGAGGACCTGTGTTAAGTTCATAGTAATAGATCAGTTAGTGTGTTATTTCTGTAGATTTTTGTACTTTATGTCTGACTCTCAAGGTAAGAAATCCTGATCAAGGGCTAGAGGCTCCTGCGAAAGTAGTTGACGCTACAAGCGGTCCTTGTTCAATACTGGGTGGTACAGTACAATCTGCACAGTGTGAGTCGCAGCAGGAGAATTGTTTTCAGTCTCCTTCAGTGATCAGATCTGCCCTCCAGTGTCACACAAAAACCACTGGACACAGCTGGAGCAGACAGTGGTGCTGGGTTCACCATTCCAAAGTCTTTGCAGCTGAAAGGCACCAAGGTTCTCGTGAGTAACTGGCACGTGAGCCCTGTGGTGAAACAGCTGCTTCTCAAACTAAATGGGATTAAAACAGAACTGTTGCTTTCTCAACATGTATTCCATAAAATGGAACTTGGGGTAAGAGTTTGTGGTTTGTTACTTTGCAGTTTGGATCTTTTTTTTTCAATGTTGTCTAACATGTCCATCTTCATTCTCTTTTCCATTCCCGGGAGAATCCAGTTTGCTTATCAAGTTCTCTTTCTCTCTTTTTCTCTTCTCTCTTTTTCCCCCATCTTTTTCCCTTTCATCCAGATGGAATTCCATTTGCTTGGTGGGTTGGCCGTGCCAATGAAAAGCATCTTTACTGGGGAGGATCTCTTCCGGGCATTCAACAGTGTGCATGTGGACTGGAAGAAAGTTGTCTGGATATGAGATATTTTTGCAACTGTGACGCAGATAGAGAAGAATGGTAATAATTTTAACATGTGTATAGCAATGTCTGTGTGAAGAGCTGGGGATAGGAAGTAGGGCAAGAAGGCTTAAATCTTTCCTGCTTCACAGTTCAGGAAGCTTGAATGGCTTGAGTATAATCTGATAAGAATGAAAAGGAAACTAGACTTTGGACTTCTGATTTCACCTTAAATTTCTTTTTTGAACCAAATACATCTGGTTAAAGCAGGTTGCTGGGATGGGTAGTCTTCAAAAAAATTCTACTTGTTGAATGCCAAATCCAGTAATTTTATTTGTTTGAAAGTTTTGATTGATTCAACTGGAGCATTGCATGAATAAAGGCTCTAGGAGCTTCGTTCATAGGTGTACATTGGAGCATAAAATTGAGGCCTAGACAGCAAAATTCAGATACAGCTAAACAAGAAATATGTACTACTAAACACCCCTGGATTTTTCTTATGAAACACTATAATGTGCCTTACCATTCTTTTACGTTGGATCTCAAGCTTTTTAAGGTCAACAGGAAGAGTTGTTTGGCTTCTGTAGGTTTTGGTTCAGTCTCCATGGGAAGTTTTAGAATCATAGCATAAAAATTCAAAGCTTTCCTTGAGTTCTGACCTTAGTTGTGCTCTGATGCTTGATGAATTTGGGATTTGCATGAATTTGGGAAGGCCACCTCACAATCTTCCGTCATTCTCTGCACTTTCAGAGACACTCTGGCCACCAAGAACTAGTTGGTGAACTTTCCAAATGTGTTTGGGGGGACTGAAATGCCAGATTAGTGTTGTTGGAAGTACAGTTTGAAACACTGAACATACCTGTGAAAATTCTGCGCACTCACTCTCCCTTCTAGACCACTACTGATAGGATCTGCTGCTCTTTATCTGAAAAAAAAGATATTTTAACTTAGGTAGTTAATAAATTATAAATAATGGAAGTAGTCAAGAAATGTCTTGCTGTCATAGGCTGCTTTGTTTGAAACACTGTCTGAATTAGCCCTGTGAAACCTTCACTTAAAATTAGTAGAAAGGAACGGTAAGGGGTCTTAAAACATAAAAAAAATAAAAATCAGAAATTACTTGTCACTGTAAGTGCTGGGCTTTTTTGGTTGCTTGATTTCTAGACATTGTGATTATTTGCTTGGACCCTTTCTATCCCTGGGGTCACTATTCACTTTCAAAAATTATAGCTGTAAGGGGATTTCTTCAGGAAGATGTTTATGTAAATATTGGCTTATGAATGTGATTCATATTGAATAGCCTGGCTGTGCATGTTAATCTATCTTTTCTTTAATGTTTGGTTATCAGATGCACTTTTGACGAGGTTTGCACATGAACATCAGGAGCATCTGTTTTTACTAGTGCTTGGCTCTTTTCATAATCCACATTCCATCTTTCACTGCTCAAGCAGAGCAGGGTGTTATGCTGGCAGACATTGGGGTTGCAGTCTTAGACTGCAGGGCACTGCACCACTGGGTCGCACAAACCAATGCAAGGTGAAAGCTAAATGCAGTTTTATAATATTTCAGCTGAGTGTCCTCAGGAAATGAGACCTAAACAAGTTATGCTGTGAGTGTTTATCTCCATTTCCCCCCACACACCCACAATGATTTTGAACAAGCAGACACGTTTCAAACATCTTGGACAGAGAAGGAGAAGTCTCAAAAGTATTACAAATTACACATTCTATGAAAATTTATGCCAGGCTGAGGGGAAAAAGCCAATTAAAGCCCACAAGAAGGAAGTTAAGGAAGCGTACACTTTTATTAGATTTTGGAAAACCCTCATGGGAGGAAGATGTTGGAAATCATGCATCATTAGCTTGGCAGCTCAGAGAGCTACTTGTTTCTCCTGATTTCATGATAATAACAGAATATGCTTACAAGTTACCTCCACTAAACTGCCTACTGTTTATTGGTTTGGGGATTCAGTTGCTTAGGTTTTTAATCCATGAGAAATTTTTACTTTGGTAGTATTCTAAACTGGAGGTTGCCTTTATAAAAGCTAAAAAATCCCTGACCTTTATGAAGAGTTTCTAAACAGAAGAAATTTCATGCCTCTTGAAGATTGCTTTTGTGTTTCCCTGCTAGAACACTGACCCCCTGATATATAACGAGCATTCGAATCTGAAACCTGCTGAGATCTGAACTGTGACTTTAACCTGCTATACATTATAGTGGAAGGAGCAAGACAGCAGTAGATGCATTTATTTGCCTCCGCATGAAATAAAATGGGTGCTGCAGAGTGGAAAACCAGAAAATCATTTTTGCTCCTTTTAGATAAATCACGCTGCTCCAAGGTAGGAACTCTCCAGAATAGCTGAAGCATACTCCTGAAGCGGAGGCAGTCCTAGGATTTTGCTTTGATATGCTTTCCCTAAAGTAAATCTTGGGTGCAGAAGAAGCCACTAATTTCTCAGAGCAGCAAAAGGAATTACAAACAATAGAAAGCAGACCTGACAAAGTCCTGTGCCAGGTGTTTGGCAGCACACAATATGCACTTCTAGGCATGCTGACTTTTAAATCATAGCTGAGCAGACACCTGAGCCAGCTGCTATTTTTGTGCTCTTACTTGACATCAAGTTAGTCCCCCTGGCCAGATGAACAGAGTTGTATAATTAAGCATTCTAGAATGGCGAAGGCGTTTGTATTTTTCACCTTTGTTTTTATTAAAGCATTGTACTGATAAGTATCTTTTTCCTTATGGCTCATCATGCTTCCAAACTCCACAGTATAATATATACTATATAAGTGACAGCGAAATCTGTCACTTCAGAATAGGGGAGCATCTTCATGGTATTTTCTGGAGAATGGGAGATCTCTGAGGAGGAAGCAGAAGCACCTGCAACTGCACCCTTTTTGTTGACCCAAGCAAGGGATCTGAAAAGGTGTAAGACATGCCTTGGCTGCATGCTGCCAGAAAAATATTTCTGACTGCTGAAAGCACTTGCTAGTGGGTGGGAACATTCGTAAAAATCCAGTGGCTTCAAGCTGAAACTAAACCTAGTTCAGAAAATGTTTTATTTTTCTTTCTTTCTTTCCCTTCCCCCACACTGACAATAGTTAAATGTTGGGACAAGTTATATATAGATGAGACATATTAGTGATTGTTTTTCAAAATATATACCCTGTTTCAAACAAAAATGTATTCTTGATTGGGGAAATGTGTTAAACTGACCTAAAGAATAAAGCATTACTGAAATACTGATGGGATAGTGTTATCATGAGATCTTTTGGATCTTCAAATACCTCTCCCAGGCTGTCTTTCATCTCAAGCAACATTCTCTTGCCTTGGCAGTTAATGTCTTGCTGCTCACCAAACCTTGCATTTAAATGGAAGGAAGCTCTTTCATGCTCAGGTGGCACATGACTGTCCTGAAGTCTTTTTGCTGCTTTGGTCTCTCTATCTGGAATCCATTTTCCACTTCAAATGCAAACCCTTGACTGAAGCCAGTCATCAAACCAAACCATGCTGACTGCATTCACCTGGAAACCTTGTGAATTTGGAGAACTTTGCAGCTTTTTATTTTGTACAGAAAGAGAGGCATCTTTGGAACTCATTTTGTACAAGAAGCTCAGGCGTCTCAGCAAAGTGTGGTGGATGGTGTTGATTCAAACAATTAGCTGATTGGCCGTCTTTTATTTCTATTCTGCAGTCTTATTATTCAAACTGGAGGAGTATCCTCCTCTTTTGTCTTCCAGAACAGTCTTCTTTGCTGGGGAAGAAAAAAATTTGAGTCTTTCCATTTCCAAAGTTACGTGCATTCACCTCTTTATCATGGTTTTGGGGCACTACAAGAATAAGGAAAACCACAGGACATGATAAGAAGGGGCACAAAATAGAGGGTGGATATTACTATTGTCAGACCCACTTTGTCTCCCAGAGGTATAATGAGTATATCCAGCCTTGTCTGAGGAGGAGCAAAGCCAAATGGAACTGAATGAAGCCTTGCTTGGGTGAGCTGTATTTCTGCTAAGCTATGCCAGAGCCAGGATGCTAAAACTGGAAGGGTTGAGGAGAGCAGGGCAGAGAAACCCTGACGAGCCCAGATTTGACAGGTTTTGTTTGCTCAGCCACTATCCCACACTGAATCCATTCCCCGAGAAGCAGTGCAGGCAACTCCAGAGAGCCCGCGAGCTCATAAATAACCCCTGCCAGAGGTGACCTGGCCTGTGTAGAGTGTTCTTGGATATCTGCAGTCATGACTGCATTTGTCAACAACTAAGAGCTGCCTGCAGAGAGCTGACTGTAGCAGGTCCCTGAGGTGTCAAGAATCCGTTCATTACTCTAATTACCAAACTCTGTATCTCTAATTCAGCCAAATATAGGCACTGCATCTTGCCTTCAACTGTTAGGTATGTCCCCTTGTGCTGGAGTTTTTTACTTCATTGTGACTGTACATTAATTTACCCAGTAAAGCATTTTTGGATATGGCTCATGGGCAAGATAGCAGTTAAAATGTATTTCTTTGGATTATTAATGATATGTCCTGCACAGGCCTCAAAACTTTTCCTGATGGAAGCTTGTGTCACGGGCCCGTTCCATATGTGCTTCCTTGCCATCTGTTGATGATAGTATTCTTTTCCCCAAATGTGCGGTATTCCTGAAAATCTGTACTGAATATCTGAGCTACTGAGGCTCAGATCCCGCCAGAGTTTCCATTAATGTGCAAGAGAAAAACATACCAATGGGGGATCATATGAGAATAAATTATATTTAATGGCACCACTGTTCTACCATCTGTTACAAAAAATATGGAAATGGCTACCTAGAGATTAGCAATTTATGATGGTTCACACTGTTAGGACACCACCGAGCGAGGGTTTGTTGAGCACACTTTTAATAGCCGCCAGGAAGAAGAAAAATAGTTTCATAATGTTATCATCAAAATAGTTGTTTGTTGTTTACAGGTGAGTCTGCCTTTACTACACCTTGAAGTATCCAGCTGCTGCACTATCACCTTTAGTAGCAAATTATTTTCATCTTTTTTAAATTGGTCCATACATAGAGCATTTGTTTGATGTGTGACTTGCCTCGTAGCTTATTGAGGAAGTCCTTTGGGTAGGTGTAGGCATTAATCTTCAGACATGGATAAACAAATGACATCCAACTGTATTTAATACCCATAAACAAAATTTTTTTCAGTGATTTAGTTTAAAGGGAATTACTGGATTTGTTTGGTTTGGGTTTTGCTTGTGGAAAGGACAAATTGACACTATCCTTCATGCAAAGAGCTCAGAGAAACATCTGTTTGTTGGGGGTTGTTTCCACCCTCGAAACATTCAGATATTCATCTGATTTTGTGCCAAATTGAGTGCCAAGTCAGGTAAGCAGGAGGTCTACTTCCCAAGTTCATTCATTTGTTCATACCATTTTCTGCGAGCAGAGGACTCCTTTCAGAAAAGTGATAAAACCTGCCTTGATTTTTGTGAAATCAGGACTTAACTTACAAAGGAGTATGCTTGGTGGAAATAGCCACAGAGTGCAATGTGAAACCTACTAAATAAAAATAAAGTAGTGGGCTTGGCTAACCTGAGAAGCAGCTGTGGAAAAGGAAATATAATCTGGTTTTAAGTGTATGTGAAGTGCTAAATTAAAATACATATAAGTAAAAAGGAGCTCTGGGAACAAATACAAAAATAATTAATCTAACAAGGTTTTACTTTTGCTTAAATGACAAAATCATGTATTTGCACATCAGAGTGCAGATGCTTTTTATCAGAAAATAGTGATTTTATTTGAAAAGTGTAGTACATGAAAAGTGATCCCCAAGCCCCCTTCAGGCAAAATTTCAAATGTTTTGTCCAAACCCTGGTATATTTGTATTTTGTAGTGCCACGGCAGTGCCTCCAGGAAGTTATTGTACAGGTACACGAAGCTCTTTTGCTCCTCTCTCAGGAATAATACATTGTATTTGAGAGGCTGCCATGGTGTACCACATAGAGAAGAGGAATTGTGGTGCTTTGTAAGAAATGGAGTCTGAAATAAATTCACTTTAAGGAATACCAGGAATTTGAAACACTCACAGTGTCTTCCACTCTCTTTTTTGCTTTTCTTATCTGAAATCGCTTAGGTGTTGATCTTTCACCAAAAACGTGATTTCTTACTATGAAATAATAATAATTAACTGCAAGAATAGATATGTTGTTCCTCACACTGACACGTTCTCTGAAGGACAGAATGTTTTCCTGATAGGTTTTATTTCAGTGTCTGCTTGTATGAAAATACATATCATTATATGAGGGGTTTTCTCCATGTGTGAGAGAAAAAAATGCATAAAATGTGCTATCTGAGTTTGAAGAGAAGCTTGATTGAGTTTTCAAGGCATTAACAAAGAAGTGAAGATTTTTATTAATTCTAGAATATATTTCTTTCTCACACTTGAGCTATGCTACTAAAGTTCGCTGTGACACTGGCATATAAGTAGTAAAAATTCAGTCATAAAATTTGATGTAAAAGAACTTCATGCAATACAGCAGAATATCTAATAAGCAATGCAGTTTTCAGAAATGTGGAATAGATATCTTTAAAATGTCACCATTTCATGGTTTTTTGTAGATACTTTGAATGCTAGCTGTAGAAAGATACTGATTTTTATTCTAATGCTCATCATAGCTAGTAAAAAGACTGCGCTATTTTTTAAATTTAAATAAATTTGCAGAAAACCTCCCTAAATATTTTGCAATTTTTGAAAAATTTTATTTTAAAAAAGAAAGCACCAGCTTAGTTACTCGTGTATATTGAATATTTTATGTCCCATTACTATGCATCTTTCTGCCTTTCATTCATTCATTCTGCTTACTCTTCGTCTTTCCAGGCACGGGAATACCTTATTTAATTATCTTCCTAAGAAATACTCAAATAATTTAGCTTTTGTCGCAGTAGTTTCATAATCTGTTAAGAGTATTTACGCTAACTTTCAAATATTGATACAATAAGCCATGAGTGTGATACTGAGAGTCTGCCCTGAAGAGATTTGGAGACCATGTACCTTTGATTCATACATGATAGTTTTCCTCCTGAGTCTGTACTGAAGGCCTCACTCTGCCTCCTACCTGGGAATTTCATCTTGCTGCACTTTGTCTGTAATTATTTGCATGCCAGACACCCACTGGAGCAAGAAGAAAATGTTAGCGTCAGAGAGGGTACCTCTCCTTTTCCCCTTGGCATTATGAGACAATTAACTGTGCTGCATGCAATTAGAAGCAATGAAAAATAATGCAATGTATGCAGCCTTTATGAAAAAGATCGAAATACTCCTATTTTTGTCTAACATTAATCAGAGTAGAGCACTTAGCCAAGCAAACATTTGAGGTTGTGTGTCAGAGCACAGCTGCAGCGTTTGTCCTGATTATTGTTTCTTTGCTAGAAGTCTGTTTCACTTCCCATGTTCGGAACTATACCAAGAGGCACGTTTATGGAAGTTGGCATTACAAGCAGGATATGGGCAGGTCTGGGATCCTGCCTGGAATGTCAGGCTCTTCGGCAGTGTTATCACTCAAATAGTGATACCTGTTTCCTAAGGCATTGTGTCACACCTGCCTGGAAGAGCAGCGGGTATAAATTTGGGATTACTGACATTTTGGATGTGTTGCCATCCCCATGTGCAGGATGTAGTCTTTCACCTGTGAGCAGACAGGTGAGTTGAGTCCAGACCCTGCACACAGCTTGCTGGACCATGCAGACATGGTCCTTTCTCCAAAACCCTTGAGATTTGGTTCCATGAAGGATGCTCTGCCACGCTTACGTGCCCAGATGTACAGCAAACCTTAACCTTGAGGAAAGGAGAAGAAAAAAACACATCATTGTGGAGAGGAGATTCAGTAGCACTCACCTCTCTATTACTGATCTATAGAGAGAGGCCTCAAAAGGGCAGTTCTGCTCTGGTAAGGTCAGGGTTGGTGCCTGAGGGACTCAGCTGGGTTCATGAAGTGCAGTGGGGTGAATGCACTTCTGTGTATCCTGCCAGAGCCAAAGCCACTCGGTTGGCTTAAGGACCTGCCACGAAACATCACGCTGCATTTTAAGGACAACTTTTTATCCAGCTGACTCAGAATAAAAACAAAGAAATTATCCTTTAAGAATCAATCTTTCTTTTCTCTTCCTTTCTAGCAGCCATGTGTAAGTTAGTCGCAGCTGAAGAACAAGCCCAGCTAAACAAACACGAGAAGTTTGACAAAGCGGTAAATCCGCCTTGAGTATTTCAGTTGCTGAACCAAAATGTCCACTGGCATGCAATGCAAAGGATCATTTCAGTCTGAACTCACTCTGCCAATTCAGCCATTTTTGCAGGATCAGTTGTGTCCTAGCCATCTTGAAGCTGGATCAGTAATTGTCTGGCTTCCCTGTGCTGACAGCGTGCTGGATCAGGCATCGCCTGTCCTCTTCCTGCTCGGGTAAAGCATAAAGCCAGCATAAACACCCTTATCTGTCTCCAGCTAACTTTATAGAAATGCAGACTTGGACTTAGACCTGATCCACTGCAAATACATCCTGCTGAGGAAACCCAGTAGAGCCCAGTTTACATTAATGCCCATTAGTCAGCGTGGCCGTGCTCTTCCTCGGCTTCACAGTTGTTCTGCACAGCTGAAGCAGGTTTACAGCCCATCCCAGCCAGTATCACGTATCCAAATGGTGTCTTCAGTGGTCAGTATTGCATAGGAACACAGAGCATACATGGGAACATATTTATCTTAAACAGTGTGTACTTGTCATAATTCTTCCAGGTAATTCTGCAAAAGATCTTTAAGTAAGCATCTTTTAAATATTGCCTTACGTGAGGAGTGCTGGGGGGGTTGTCTGTGGTTAATCTGTCTCTTTCTGTTTGTGTATTAAAATCCAGGACAAATGATACCGGCCTCCTTGCTTTCAAAGACCATTTGCCTGTAACTCAGATTGTGATCACTGACACAAACAGATCAAATTCTGAGGCTGCTTGGAAAATCGGCCCTTTGCGTTGCTATGGAGACAGTGAGTACTAGCTCTTCTCAATTTCCATAGGTACGGAATGTTCCTTTTTTGTTGTTGTTGTTGTTGTCTTTTTTTATAAAAAAACTATTTCTCTGATAAAAGGTGGCTTTCCCATGCAGCTTGCAGCTTCTGTCCTGTGCCAATTAACTATAGAGAAGGGGTTTGTGTTTGCAGGGCAGTTCTGGAATGCTGCTTCCTTCAACACGGAGGCCTCCTACCTGCACTTCCCCACGCTCCACGCCGAGGTCAGTGCGGACATCTCGTTCTTCTTCAAAACTACCGCTGTGTCCGGGGTGTTCTTGGAAAACCTTGGGATTAAAGACTTCATACGCATTGAAATAAGCTGTAAGTTTCACTGCTCAGAAGTCTTGGTGTATTTGCCCAATTTGACACATGCAGAGAACTGGGAAGGACATATTTTCTGCCATCTTGAGATGGTTGGAGTTGCCTGGAGATGATGAGATGGAGACATAAAGCCTCATTTATCTAGACTTACCCACCTCTTCTGTCAGAGTTTGCCTGTATAGACTTGGTCATACACTTAATCTTGTTATGGCTAGGTTTATCTTTCTTAAACAAACAAGTCTATGAATTTATTTTTTCAACACTGATACTTATTTTTTTGCTCTTTAGAGAAAAATCTACTGGTGAGATGTACCTATAGGCTGTAATTTTAGTTGAAAGTTGAAAAATGTAATGCAACCATTCTGATGGTTACATTTATTTTCATGTCAGTAACATAACCGTCTCATGCAGTCTTAGTGTTTCAGAGGAATTCAGTGTGTATGGTACAGCTACGAGGTGAGAGTTTATGAAGAACAGGACACTAATGCAAGATAAGTTAGTCACAGTTGTAATGGATCTTGAATACTTCCGAATCTATTAAATGAGTGCAGTGTAACTGCTACTCAGTGTATAAGGAAAATAGCAGGGAATTTAATTAGTGAGACTTTGCCTTGCTCCTGTTGTGATGACTTCAAATATTTATTAGTGACAAAAGAGTACAGCGGCTTTGACATGAAAAATGACACGTGTATTCCAAATTCTGTCAAGCTTAGAGAAAACAAACTGAGTGCTATGTATTTGATAAGATGCTTATAATAACCCCAAAATAAAATCTAATAAAACAGGGCCCCAAGGCCCTTCGATTCATTAAACCAGTGGTAAATGTCATGGTGCATTATCACAAGGTAATGAGGTGTGATTTACTGTTAATTGCACATCAAGGTCCAATTTGGTTGTACTTCAGTGTAGTGCATTTTATTCTCAGGCATACAGAAGTAAAAATGGCATCAAGTATAACAAATGCTGAAAACTAAGAGGATTGTTCAGTGAAAGCTTCTGGATGTGTGTTACATCTGTACTCCTAGAGAAATGAGTTATTTAAAAATTTGGCAAAAATCTTTTAGACTTAGGCTTCTCATCAGTAGTTTGTTGTTGTGCTTCTTGCTGCCAGATGGAATTTGCAGCCTAAAGACCTTGTATCAAGGAAGCTCCACCCAGCAGCTGCTTCAAAGGGAAATGACTTTTTATCAGGTGCAGGGGCTCAGAATAGTTCTTTGTTGATCCCTATGGAGCGTTTCCTATCTTAACTATATAAGAAGCAGCTTCCAAAACCACACCTATCCAATATTTTGGGTTTGAAATAACAAGTTTTTTAGGAATTTTCAGTCCACAATGTTCTGGTTGCGTGATGTGTGGACCTGGTTCTTGGTCTTTGTGTTGCATTTAGCATTTTAGGAAGAGGAAAATAATCAGTAGAAAGAATGTTAAAAAGTTCTAGCCCCTTTCAGGCTTCCAGCAGAGCAAGGTGGACTCCTTTATGTGGCTTTTGTTTTTCAATTATTGTCCTGTTTCTAGGAGCCTTATTATCTCTAGATCTGTGTTACATATACAGCTTTAGTTTAAGATCACCAATTAAGTAGTTTTGCTCACCTATTTTTTTGTGCATCTTGGGTCAGACTTAGGCAAACAAATGCTTTTAGGATTCTCTCGTACCACATGCAGCCCAGTTATGTAATGGCTAATTACCTGCATTTTGAAAGGTCTAGTTGGAAAGGATCTTCATCCTTTCTCCCACCTTAGCATTATTTGTCCAAAATCTTTTGGGACCATTGTGTGACTTTTGGGCAGCATTTGGCACTTTTATTTCAAAAAGAGAAGTGCCATTTCTAGAGCACTGTAATTGTTATAGCAAAAAAAGATGGGTACCCACAACCAAGCGTAATCACAGCAGAGATCAAACAGTGAGGCTGCAGGCTTAAATTTATGTATAAGCTGCTGTGTAGGAGATGGGAGGTAAATGATCCTGTACTATTTGCTGACATAAAAGTTAATGGACCCTATATTTATGTAAGATTTCTTGGTGTCAAAACCACGATTTAATTCAGACCCTCACTTCCTCTTCACATCTGTTTATCTATTCCAGCCCCCAAGGAGATCACCTTCTCCATAGACGTTGGGAATGGCCCCACAGAAGCCACTGTGCAGTCTCCCACACCCCTGAATGACAACCAGTGGCACTACGTCCGGGCAGAGAGGAACCTCAAGCAAACCTCTCTGCAGGTGGACAACCTCCCCAAGAAGGTGCTGGAGGCACCTGCTGAGGGACACTTCCGCCTGCAGCTCAACAGCCAGTTATTTGTAGGTAGGGATAATCCAAGGGTTCCTGCAGATATCAACAGTATTTCGTATTCTTTGGTAATGAATGCTCCTGTCTCACCCTCGAGCTTGCATGTGGTGGTTTGATTTTGCTTTCTCTTCCTCTACTCCTCCATAGGCAACATGAAGTAAACCCCAACAGCTGCCTTTACGCTCAAAGCACTAACCGTAGTTTAACCATGCTATACTTGATGGTATTTTTAGGGTCAAACTCTTGAATTGTATTTATTGCCAAAGAGTTGATAGTCTTTCTTCTTGTGCAGCACTGGCTGTGTAAATTGCTGTAAAAAATGTGACCTCTCTCTTTAGGCACATTGTAAGAGTCATAGATTTGTCATACAAGTTTCCAGGGTAAAGCCTGAAGACAGTATGGTCTTTAAAGTCTGTTCCTGCAAGCATGCCTACCAAAACCCTTATGTGGCTAGAGAGTCCACGAGTGAGAGATGCATGAACACAGTCAATGCAAATACAAGTGTTTTAACTGAAAGTGATTTTTCAAAGGAGAAAAAACAAAATTAAAAGAGGGAGGGGAAAAAAAGATCTCTGCATATATTTTGTTTACTTACCACACAAGAAACCTGGATTGAGACTAGTTTGTATTTGATAATATGAGAATGGATTACAAAGGGGATTCTCTCTTTTCTATATTCAAATGCTGTCTTTCTGAGAAATCTGCTTAGTGATGGAGTGGGATGTAACTGTTCTTATGCAGGGCCATTCAGGTAACTTCTGATTGCTTCCTTAAAATGGATATTTTTATTTAGCTGAAATGCTATAGCAAACCTTAGTCTGTCAATGCATTTTAAGAAAGGTTACTTGTATATTCATTCGCTTATACTTAAGTAGCTTTTGGGGTATTTATTTGAGCTTTTTATTGTGTATGTCTGCAGTAATTACTGGGCTCTGGATGTAAAGAATTAATCTGTTAATAAATAGATATGGCTGCATCAATGTCAGGAGTCCTTCCCACATAGCTGTTGATTTATACCTAAAATGATCTCTGCTAGACTCAGCTGGAGAGGAGCTCACTGAAGAACTCACAGAAGGGAGGCTTAAGATTGTCACAGTGCAAGGTTTCTGTTTTCTGGTATGAAGCATGCTGCTAATCACTTGTTTTTCAAATACCACATTGATCTTAAGAACGTGTTCCGTGGGAGGCCAGGCCTGGAGGCAGCAGGCTTGGGCTGCCAGACACCTTAGAAACATCAGAGAAATTTAGCCAACATACTGTTTCCAGTTAGGAAAATTAGAGATTTAGTGACTGAACAGACTTTGCCATTTTTTGGTTGTTTCTTTCTAAACAACTATATATGATGGGTTTATCATGGGTCATCTATGAGATATGTCATATATATCAACTGCTCACCATCTCACATCTGAAAAGCAGTATCTGCCTGGAAGCTTGCTGCTCAGCCTCAGCAAAATAAACAGGTTACCTGTGCGAATTGCATGATGGTTTTAAAGTGACTTAATTGATGAACTGTGTCATGAAAATCCAAGGTAGTTAAGGACCTCACCAGAGCAATGTGCCAGCAAGAGCCCTTGTCAGCAAAGACAAACACAAAACCCTGCACCTGCTGCAGAATAGCATCAGCATCCCCACAAGCTGGGAATTGAGTGGATGGGGAGCAGCTCTGCCAAAAAAGTCCCGTTGGTTTTGGTGGTGAAGTGGATTTGTACCTCATCTGAATGTACCTCATCTGTATGCTTTAAGGAACAGGTTGGACAGTTGATTCCAGCAGTGACTTCCGACTGATTGTACTCTGATTGTAGTAAGTGTTTACAGTAAACTCGAGGGTATAGGTATTTGTTCCAGCCAAGAGGTGAAAAATTCTCACTGTGCAATATATATGCGCAAATATATTGCGTTCTGTTGTCCATTCACACTTTTACTGAACCAAGAACAAAAGGGACAGAAAAACAAATGGGTTTGGGAGTGCTTTTTCAGGCCTTAACTCTGCCATATGGAAGGCCAGAATTATCTGTGACTTGCTAAGTTTTCCTGAGAGCTGTCAGAAGAGTTGGAAACCTGGGCAGCCTCCTGATTCTGGCACCATTTGTCCCCGGGTGCTCCAGGGAAAGGTGGCAGAAGTCCAGCAATACACAGATGTGATATAGTTTGTCTCTACTGAAAGTCTCATTCGAATCTCGTAATGAAAAGCTACTGACTTAATACCTCAACCATGCAGAGAGAGTTTTAACCCATCTGAAAAATAAATGTACGAACACCATTGTAAAAAGGAAAGAAGCAGCAGCACATAATATTACTCCCTACTCCCTCTATAATCCACAACATATTTGTCTCTGCAGCATTCTGCATACTGACAGTGATTAAGGGGTTTCCAGCCTTAATGACTGTGTGTGGCAGGCTTCTGAGATAGCTCTGTGTGTGTGTGAAGTGGAAGAGAAAAATGAGTTTGCTTTGCCACTACACTCAAACAAGCTTGGATTTTAATGCAGTTAGAAAGGAGTTAGAAAACCGTTTCTCACTTTCTTTTAATGGGTCTTGGGTATGTAACTGCTTCCGGCTGCATTATAATCCTCAGTCAGAGCATGGATATCCTTGCACCTGGCCAGGTTTCTTCTGTTAATTTGAAAAAAGTACAGTAGAAGGAGCAAAACCCAAACAAATGTGCAGGCTAAGTAATATCAACTGCACCAAACTGTCCAGTAAAGAGCCAATTCAGCGAAGAAGGGGCAGGCAAAAACCATTTCTTTCAATGGACAGTTGCTTTCAGCACTCAAAACGTGTGACATAGTTTTATATAGTGCAGCTCTCCCTGTGGTCCTGGAGTAGTTGTGTCATCATCTCCTCTTGTGGCATAGTCTGAGATGAAGCTCTGTCTTACCTAGTGGTGAAGGCGTGGGCATAAGACTCCGTCATGGGGATGGGAAAGACTCCTCCCAGACCACTTTGAGAACAGGGTTTGAACTCATTCTGGTAACATCAGAGAAGCAAAATAAAAATCCCAAGAAATTAATCTGATGTACAAAGCTTTGGTCAGAAGTTTTTGTGGTGTTTGGTGGGTACATTTTGGAAATTAGCAAAGCTAAGTGTTTGGGTTCCTGGTTTTGTCTTGGGAGCAAGTGAGCAAGGAATGAGTTCTTGGGTGAATCTCCTCTGTCTGTTGTAGACAGTCCAAAGGCAGCATAACCCAGAGAAAGTCAACATCTGAGAAACTTTATCTGGACACAGAGAGAAAGAATGATAGGAAAAGAATGAGCTTATTTACTGCTGTTGGTTTTAAAAGCATTTGTAGACACCTTGGAATATTTTGGAGGACAAGATGAGGAATTAATGCCTAACTCTTTGTGTATCCTGTATGCTTGAGACTAAAAAGTGTGACTTGAAGGTCTTCTGAGGAACACCATAGCAAGTTTTCCTACTCTTGGTTATGATTCCTATATTTCTGTGCCCTTTCCTTTTCTTTGTATCAGTTACACAAATGCTCCTAATACTTATTTTCAGCCTCCCTAATCCAGTTTCTACTAACAAAAAGCCCTTTGTTTTGTTTTTTTTTTTTAAAGCAAATCCTCAACTCATTGCTAGAATGTTAATTATTTAGCCAGTTGTGTCATCAAGCTGTGCTGTGAGTGCTCAGTTGTGAGCTTCTTGCCCCCTCCTCTCAGACTCTCTCTTCCTTTCCCAAAGGCTCCTCAGAAAAATTCAGCTGCATAAACACCTTGCTGAAAACAGCATGGCTCATTTGACTGTCACCTCCACTCAGCAAAGTACACCCTTAGCCTTGGTGTTTATGGTCCTTAGGCTTATCCTAAAATCTGTTTTCCTGAATAAAATATTTAGGTCTCCTCTGTTAAAGTGTCTAGTCCATCAGGCTCCTGTTAGAGTTGGAAGAATCTGCAAACCCTAATTTGGGGAAGAGTTTTATTTGTTTGTTTTCAGTTTTTCCTCTGCTTTGCAGGGATGTATGTGAAGATTAGGTCTAGTCAATTGAAGAAAACTGCCCAAAAGAAGAAATAGATTTGCTTAATCCATACTGTGTGGGTCTAGGATCATATAGTTGGTCTGTGTTAAGCTCTATACTCTCCAGAAAAAAGAAAAGTGAGAAACTTTACATGGCTTTCCAGAATGCTTTAGAGAGCAATAAGAATATGAGTAGTGCAATAAACATGACATCTGCAGAACAGTTAGCAATAGTTTTTACTCATTTTTTACGTGTTACAGCTGGGATTTGTATGTGTTCAGAGAAGAGGCAAGGAAACTGTCATTCATCCTTGTAATATTTGTGGTGGCCTCCAGTGCAAAAGAAAACAGAGTAACCAGTAGCCTTAAAGAGACAAATCCCTTTTCTGCTTACATGGACTTTACTGAAAAATCTGTATGGTGTGTTTTGTTTTGGAACAAAATCTCCAAACAAAAGGACTGTGTGTGCAGTGCAGAAAGCCTGATTAGTGTCCTCAGAGGGCCTTTAAAATAAGTGAGCTAACATTTACTCACCTGAAAAAAATAGCTGGCTAAAGAAGAACTTGAAAATATTTATTTCTCTGAAAAAGGTGTCATAGAATGAGCATGAAATAAATGTCTTTCGTGCATGCTATCTATAGTTCAATTACTCTAATTCACATCCAGGATTTCTGCTATTAGTGTTCCAGAAAGAAAAGTATGACAGAATGCTGTAGTAGAGCACCAGGCCTTGAGTGAGGTTCCTTTTCAGACTGTTGCTGCATTCTCTTTAGTTTGCAGAAGTCTTGTTTTAATTAATTTACGGAAAAAAACAAATACTTTTCTGCTAGGGCTTATCAAGGGATGTAATCTCTTCAATCATACGCTTTGAAATAGAGCCAACTTCTACAGAAGAATAATAACTTCTTTCATACTACTTTTGTGGAAGGATCACCAATAAAACTAGCTTTTAAGAGTCTGCAAATGCTGATAACTCCTGAACCAGTATTAGATTTCCTAGCAGCAATCAAAATTGCGGTAACCTCCAAAGCAAAACATTGGCAACTGCCAAAAAAAAGCCTACGATAAGAAAAATGGTTATATTTTCATGAGAACTTCAACAATCATCATCACTATCATTCTCAGAGATTACCTCTTATGGAAAAGTGCCTTCATTGTAACAGTGTTAGCAGTTTTCATTTGACTGGTATGAAGCTAGTTAGCTTGTAGAGAGTGAGCTGCCCTCTTGCATACAGGTCTGGTCTTCAGGAAGAAATGCATTTATGTTTAACAGTTGTAATAAATAACACATCTGTGAACTGAACTCGTGTTTCAGGCCTACAACAACGGTTGACATGCAGCACATCAGGCTGGACAGTCATGCATCAATTCGGACTCCAGTCATTTGCCTGGTGCTGAACACAGTTCATCCCTGCTGTCTGGACTCATCAGCATGGCAACTCTCCTGCTGGTGGAATTAGGATGTTACTTGTACTAAGGCAACAAACAGAAAAAAGCAACAAAACCTCAACATTTTTGGTTTGGTTTTCTAATGTATTTGGTGATATGCAGACACTAGATAAAGAAGCAAGTCTTTCTCCTAAATGAATTTGCAGTTTCAATGCCAGACAGGGCGGTTGATAAGCCAAAAAAGAGAAGAATGACAAAAAGAAGTGTCACATACAGCTTTCTAGTCCTTTCATAAAAATAGAGAGACACCTTTAGTTTCCAGGGCTGTCCATCTGTCATCTTTTGCCACTGTATGCATTGTTATATAATATTTTTTAAAATTTGTGGATTCATGTTTGCACCTCAGGATTGAACTTCATGGCTTTGATTACTGTGCAGACTCACCAATGGGTGCATGTCCATTTTTTTTCTTTCCCAGGGGGAACAGCTTCCAGACAGAAGGGCTTTTTGGGATGTATTCGATCTCTGCATTTAAATGGACAGAAACTTGACCTTGAGGAGAGAGCTAAAATGACACCTGGTGTTAAACCTGGATGCCCAGGACATTGCAGCAGTTATGGGAACCTGTGCCATAATGGAGGAAAATGTGTGGAAAAGTATAATGGTTACTTCTGTGACTGTACCAACTCAGCCTATGAAGGACCTTTCTGCAAGGAAGGTAGGCAGCAAGCTCTGATCCCAGGACTTCAGTAGTTTGTGTAATAACTCTGAATTACAGCACCATTTCACCCATGTCAGCTCGGCGTCGCCCATGTCACAAGATGTTCTATTATCAGCTGTCCTGTCCCTTAAGATAGATGTTTATCTTAAGCAGGCTCTAAGAGCTCCTTTTGTTGACTTCAGAAATTAAAATGGTATTAGTTGTACTAGTGAAGTTTACAGCCATATCCCACTATGATTTCTGTATTCCACTGCATATAACTATCCCCAAACATTAGGAACTTGGGCTGAAATTTTTCATGGCAGGTGTTTGACCATGTTTAGTTTGCTTGTTTTTTAAACCTCATCTTCTTTTGTTCACCTTAACAAATCCTTAAGAGCTTTTCTTTGCAAAGTTTTAGAGCATTGATGTGACAAAAAGAGGTAGTATTTTTATGGGTTTTTTGCCATTCATGTGACAACCCATCCAAACGTTAAGAAATTTTTAAAATAAGCATGAAACATTCAGGAGAAAACTGATTTGCATGGTTGAGTCTTTGGTGAATGTGTCCTCACTGAACCTTTCTGGTGACTTATAGGAGATGCTGTCAACACCAGAAAAAAGCAGGGCAAATAAGGAACATCTAATTAAGAGCGCACATTTTTGGAACAAAATCACTGCTCAGTAATAGCAAGGTGCAGTGTGAATTTTTAATTTCCATGGCTGTCCCCCACCTCACAAATGTAACAGATTTGCTAAGTGGGCTGCATCATCTGCTAGTGTAAATTGGCTTAGTTGTTGTCATGCTTTAGGAATGGTATTCTCCAGTTTAGTGTTTTCACTGAAACCAGTGAAACGATGGAGTGAGCTCACTCACTCTCCTCTCCCCGCCTCCGCCTCCCCCTCCGCTGCACAAAAGGTAAAGATCACAAACTGAGATAAGAACAATTTACTGGAAACAGCAATGACATTAAAAAATCCCAAACAGCAACAGCAACAGTAGAGGATACAAGAAAGAGGCAAACTATTCACACCTGCCTCTACCACCATTCTAGGCCAACCTGCAAGAGACCCCTGCACCCATCTGCCAAAAATGGTGTGGGGTGATGTAGAATAAACTCCAGGTCCTAGCCATGCCCCACCCTGGCTACTGCAAAAATTAACCTTGTCCTGTCCAGACCCAGGACAATGTACTGCAGTCCATGGAACTATGCTCCCTTACACAAGCTGAGGATTTGGCACATGTGTTGCAATAGATATCTCGAACACCCACTTAGTGTCCCATTAGAAGATGCTGCTGTAGAGGTGAAGCTGCTTTTCTGGAGAGTCACCATCCTGACTTCACTGAAGAAAAACCCTGCTGTTATCCTGTGTCATTCATGGTCAGACTATGTTGTGTTTAAGGAAAACAGAAGCATGAATTCTCAGGATCTGAGGATGCACAGGTAGATGTTTCTCATCATTTGATGCTCCCAAAGACAGCTTCTCTTACTGGCTGTCTGTGGTCAAAGTGTTACTTTAATAATTAGTTTCTTTAAAAAGGAGACTGGAAAGAACAAATCTATTGTGGGGGCAAGACAGAGAATATTGCCTTACACGTCACTGTCAGAAGATGGTGAACAAAGCATTTATTTGGCTGACAGACATTTGGGCTTTTCCATCTTGTGGAGTTCTAATTCCAGCACTAAAATAGTTGAATTTATGTCTCCATAGGCTGTTTTTGCCTGTGCTACACAAACAATCTGTAAGGAAGGACACACTGCTTATACAAATGAAGGAGGGGTGATGTCAGCTGGATCAGGGGTGTTTTGCAGTGTTTTACTTCTGAGGCAGTCAGTTCTTGTCCATTCCTGCCTGGGAGATCTGAGAATGCAGTAGCTGAAATAATTCCTTTGGTTTATATATGTTTTCAGAGGTTTCTGCATTATTTGAAGCCAGCACTTCTGTTACCTATACTTTCCAAGAACCTTATCCTGTCACAAAGAACGCAAGCACCTCAAGCTCTGCCATTTATGTGGATGCTGTCGTGTCCAAGGAGAATATTGCATTCAGCTTTCTCACAGCACACACGCCAAGCCTTCTGCTGTACATCAACACCTACTTTCATGAATATTTGGCTGTGATTCTCTCCAAGAATGGTAGGTAGTCTTGATTTGCTACCCAAGAGAGAGCAGTGTAACTCTGTGAACTTTTGGGAAGGGCGGGGTGGGGGTTGTTTGGTTGTCTGTTTGTTTGTTTGGAATTTCTTTTGTGGAGAATAGTATAGAATTCTGCACTGACTCAAGTTCATTTCTGTGTCAGCAACTTTATCAGCTTCATGGTGTTCAGTTCATGAAAATGGCCATCACTCTTGTTTATGTCCCTTTATTTGGCATTCAGTGCTACAGTTGCCTATTCAGTCTTCGAGTAATCATGTTGTTGGGGCTTAAAATGTGCTTTGGCTTCCATTTGGCAAGACTTTACAATAGTAATTCCTGGCTGTTTATTCCATAGGGAGATCCATTAGGCCACCAGTATAAGGGAATGAGAAATATCATGTATGTACAAGAGGTCTTGGTGCAGAAATATACTATAATTTTATCTTTTGCATTCCGTCTTGGCACATGTATTGCTCCTCACTGGATTGTTTCAATGGAATGTGGCCATTACGTCTGAATATTAAAGCCAGAATATGTCGAAGTTTTCTAGGTTACCTGACCAAAACATAAAGTGTAAATCCATTTCCTGTTTAAAGATACTTGACGTGGGTACTTTTTGAAAATATTTAAAGATTTTAGGGGCATAGACCTTTGTGTTCTCAGTAAAACTCTGGCTTAAGTCCTTCCAATGCTTTCAGAAAACTCACTCCAGACAAACATCATCCTAGATGAATGGGGAAATTTGAATTTTTCAAGAGTTATCAGGCACTGGAGCACTGGAAGTGATGAGTAAGCGTATTGTTGAGTCAGTAGCCTGTGGCAGAACAATGAAAGTTAATGTCATGTGGTTGAAAATGTAGATTTGACCGAATGACCCAGACCACTCTGAAGCCTTGAAAATTCCAAAATAACTACACTTTCAAGTATCATCAGTTGAAACCATAGAAGATTAAAAAAAAAAGGGGTTTTATTCTCAATATGGTGTTTGCACTAGTTTGTCTCTTGGTTATGTCACGCGGATGGCATTGAGGCTGGCATGGGATGAGTACCCTAATCCCTGGGAGAGGCAACTGGAATAGTAACTGCCTGAATGGATCTACTCCAAGTGAAACTGTGGCAGGAAGGTGGGACTACTGCGGTGACCCTAACCCTCTCCTGCCCAGTCCCAGATTTCCATCTCTAATTTGCTCCTGTAGACAAGTGTTTATGATTGTCAGATGCATGAATATTCTAATGTGTAGCTCCAGGGTGATGGAGGTTAGCCCCTGCTGAGGTAAAACCTTCTCGGTTACACTCGGGTCTCTTGATGCTGCTCAGGCAATTGGAAATAACCCTAAAGTTAATCACAACGTAATATCCATTTAAATCACCTTTATTGCTGCCAGAGTAGTCTGAAATGACCTTAGAAACATGAGTCAATTGACTTTTATTGATGGAGTACACTATAAGCAACCTATAATTGTGGAGCTCTAGAAGGGGGCCTCTAATAGTGCTTGGGGAAGGGGTTGGGATGAAGACATCAGAATGTCTTGTAGCAAATCAGCAGGAGCAGAGCTCATGAAAATGAAAATGACCTTTCATTTTGTCAGCTGCAGCATCTGCAGATTTCGGCTTTCGCTTAGATGGAGACAGTATGTGTGGAAATTAGGTGGAGCAGGTCTCAGCACAGACAAGCAGCGCAAACAGTGGTGCTTTTCTCTGATCTGCACCTCTTTTTATTCACTTGTAATGTGGTGGTAACAGTTGTTTAGAGGGTTGGTGAGACGTCAGGCTCCAAAATTCTGGACTATAAAGTGTAGCACTATATGCAAAGAATGATTAAGATAGCTAGTTGACCTTTATTAACTCCTGAGAGTCTCCTTCAGAATTACTCAGTGCATGCTTCTGTGGCATTTTTTCAAGACAGTCATTTCAGTCATGTATATTCTCTGCCTTTCACCCCAAATGGAATAATTCGTTAAATTTCATGTCCTTTTACTTTTTAGTCTTGTTGGAATTGAAATTATTCCAATGAAAATAATGTTCAGATATGTTACTCTTCCTTCCTCCAAGAGGTTTATGCTTGCCATAAAGTTACTGGACTATGAATATCAATGTCCTTTGTAGCATTAAAAGTGAGTGTGATTCCTTCTCTCTTATTGGCTCACTTTCAAGGAATTTTGCTGAGTCTGACAGTGTATAGTAGGACATAAGCAGGTCCCTGCTGGATAACTGATTGGTTAAGTAAAGGTTAGGCTCCTGGAGAAATGGGAATGGGCATTCTCACTTAGGAGGTGAGCAGTAATACTCTTTACCATAATCCCAAGTCCCTTTCCACTTGTTAAAAAAATATGTAGGAACAGTCTATGTATAATTTAATACTTCACCTTTTGTAACTATTTTTGAAGCTACTACTCATGTATTCTGTTATTCCTCTTTTGTGTTATACACAAAATAACTAGGCAAATTATTAGTTAATAAAAGTGACTATGAGAAGAATGTTTTTCCTACGTCTGACTTCTCATGTTAAATATTTGACATTAAAGTGAAATTGTTTGCAAGGATTATTCATAGTTAGAGTATACTAAAAGGGCTTATATGAAGGTGAACTTGTATAGGCAGGTATGGTCTAATTCAGTCAGATGTGAAATATTTCCTAAAATCAATTGATTTCAGTAAATTTAATAAATTGTCAAATTTAACCCCAACATGCTTCACACTGTCAGTCTGTAAAGAAGCCCATATCATTAGAAGAAACAGTGAGTATTGATTTAGACACCAGAATTGTGGTAGTAAAATTAATTCCTCCAGAGTTACCCAGCAGGCTGATGTCAGGACTCATGGATACCTGCTCCTGGCTTCACCCCCCTGGATCCATGCTGCCCACACAGAAGCTCTTCCAGTGCTTGGAGCCTCAGAGGGCAGGGGGGTGGTGAAGTCATGACAGATGTTGGGTACCACCTTATGTCAGTGCAGAAACTATGATTCCACACCTACACAGGTCTCCTCCTATCAAATGAGATACTCAGTAGTGCCTGGCTGATAATACTTCTAGAGGCAGTTCCCACCTGTAGAACGTATCCATGCCACAGAGTTTTTTCTTACCTCTGATCGATGGGCTCATGTCCTGGCAGTTTACAGGTAAGGTTTCAAAAGCTGCTGGTTTTAAAGATGACTTAGGCATTCTTTCCTCCATTAGTTAATACTGATGCCTTGAAATCATACGTGTGACTTTAAAATTGTGTGCATATAAGAGCCTCTTCCTTTCCTCTCCAGTCTTTCATGGATTTTTAAATTACAGCTACGTATATATGTGTTGTATATATATATACATATACAGACACACATATATATATAGGTGGGTGTGCATGTAAAGCTCATGTAGTCCCACTGGTCCCACATCCAAGAGATTAGCAGTACTGTAATGATTGGCATTTTTAATATCTCTTTCTGTAGAAATTTCAAATTATAGTGCCTGTTACTAAGCTACAGAAAATGGGTAAACATCTCTAATTAGTCTTCTCAGTGTGTCAATCCACAGAAATTATCCATATCGTGGGAAGATTCTACCAAGAAAAAAGTATTTTTTTTCTTTCAAAGGCCAGCTTTTCGCTGTACATTTTTGCAATTACACAATTTCACAAAGTTACCAGTACCTTTGTAATATTATCTTTTCCTTGCTCCTTAAAGATAATAAATGATGGGAGAGAAAAATGTTAAAAGAAAGAATGTTTAAATAAACTTTGCTTCTTCTTTCTTCATTTCTCCTACCCCCCTGCAAGTAACCAAATACGATGTGAATATGATGAAATATTTTGTCTAGAATATGTTTTCACAAGTCTCTGATTCTCAGTTTTGTTGGCTTTCTCCATAGGAGAAGGAAACAATATGATTCCTATATAAGAAAAAAAAACAGATAGCTAGCATCAAAGAAGATAGAATCTCAAACTATGCTAGAGTGATTGAAAAATTATCTGTATTTATTATCTAATCTCAAAAGAAATTAAACAATTTGAGTCCTTTTTTTCTTTTTCCACCTTTCCAGCATCTGTTGCCATCACACTGAGCTGTGTTCTCCATTTCATTTGGAAAGCAAGACTCTGATTTTGCATAGGAAAGATTAAAGACAAGGAAAAAGCCACAGTTAAAAACAGCAGTACAAATGAAAACAGCTTGAGTAATTCTTAGGTCTCTGACACTCAGCATACAGTAGCAGGATTTACATCAGCTCCACTTCCTTGACCTATAAAGTCTGGAAATCAGCTGGTATTGGAAGTGAATAGGAAAAGAAATCACAATGTGTAACAGAGGTAAGCTGAGTTAAAACTCTGAAAAAAAAACCAAATACTGTCAGTGAGAAGCTACTGATTTATTTTTTTTATAAACTCATAATCTCCTGTAATCTCATCCTGTCAGAAACAGCCTTTCTATTGAAAGCATGTAAATTCTCCTTATTGTTTTTGCCTTCAAGTCTGTTGAGCTGCATCTCCAACAACCAAAGCTTTTCTCACTCAGTGGTAAAGAGACATGAAAAATCCAGTTCAGTCTTTAAGGCGAGGAGTCTTTTGATCCTGTTCACACTGTACACTCTGAAGTTTAATGGGTCAAAACTAAAACAAGGGAAATAGGACTTGGGTGCATTTCAGGGGGTGATTCTTCTGGTTCTTTTTCCTTACTCCCTTGTGGGTCTTCATTTTGGGACATTAACTACCTGCTTCAGAAAGACCTTCTTGACTGCACTATTGCTCATGCAGTTGTCTTCTCTTTTGAGAACACTTTGTGCCTTACAGGCTTGCAGCAGGCATTGAACAACCTGCATAGTTTATGTGACTGAAGTGGGAAATGGTGACAAGGTTATAGTTACTTTTAACGGATCAAGAGCAGGAAAGAAAGTCATATTGGGAAGTGTGGGAGGAGAGAGCTTTGTGGAGGAGACAAGAAACTTTGAATGACTGAGGATTGTTCCCAGTCTAGCTCTGGTTCACAGCCATTATATGGCAGATAGCAAGTACGTCTTCTAAATATAATTGCAAGCAATTGTTGCAGTTGATCCCTGAAATCTTATGTTATTTACTGACTGAAGGACCAGAGACAGTTTGATCAGTGATGGTGAGTGTAAAAGAAATTTTCCCCAGTTGCCTGAAATGGGAAGCTAGCTTTGGTACCATGAGGAGGCAGGGTTGAGGTGGCAGGAGATCTATCAGCTTGTTTATCTAAAGAGAGAAACTTCTGTGGTTAGAAATCACACTGGTCACTTGGATGTTTCCCTGCTGTAAGCACACTTCACAGAAAATAGGAATGCTGATTAGAGTTTTCACTTCAAAACCAGCACTAAAAAGTCTTTGAGAAAAAAGGTGGACTTGGCACCCAAACCCAATTTTATTTTATGTTTGTGTTAGCATATGGCACTTTAAATCTCTAAGTGTGCAAAACTAACTTGAAAGAAGAAGCTGCCACAACATTCAGCCAAGGACTCTGGCACATCTCTATCTCTGCTTTCCAAGAGGAGAGAACTGAAAGATCTGTCTCATTAGCTGAATTCATGGACATGTTTGTACTCATGAAGATTATTTTGCCATACTGGAGGGTCAAGAGATGTTCTGGAGACCCACAAGGGAAAACAAGGGAACTGTAATTGGATTACTTAGAGCAGGAAATGTTGAAGAGGCAGTTTATAATTGATCTGTGCTCTGGCTATATACAGACTGACTTTGAACTTACTGCTGTCTGGCATAAAACTCCAGACCACTGGCTGCAGATAATCAGCTGGGAAGAAAACCTGTGTTCCCATTTGCTTACAGGAGGTGTTTACCTCCTAGAAGACTTGAGTTTCTAGTTCACATTTTGCAGCTGATAAGTCATTTTCATTGTCGGATTTCTCTGGAACTGTCCTGAAAGGAATGAGATGAAGGGCAAAGAGTCCTGTTCAAATAGATGCTCCATATATATGTTAGTATATATATATATATATAAATATATATATATGCTCTTCAGTATTTTTCAAGGGTATTTCAGAACTCCTTTTGTTGAAAGCTTTAGCCTTGAAAATTGATGGATGTCGTTTTTCAGTTACTTTTAATTTAAGATTATCTGTGTTGTGGACAGACTGAGCTGTGTACTAAGCACTGTAGTCCAGCAGAACCATTGGTTTAAGTGCTTACTTGGAGCAGTGTAGCTGTTTGGACACAACAGAGAGCCCAATACTTGGAAAACTGAGTCTGAGTCCAAGCAAATCTCCTCCTCTATCTTGTATGGTAGAGGTGTCCCTATTAATATGATAATTTTTCCCATAGCATATAAGTTATCTTGTCTGCATCATGAAAAGGCGAATTCTTCCTTCTTGCCTTTTTTGGTGATATTGGATGTTTATGTCTTAGTTTTTACAAGTGAGTGGCCTTCAGGAGCTGCAGGGGGAAAAGTCTGGAGCAAGGTAGATGTATACTTGGTGAAAGAGGATCAGATCGGGGAATGGGCATTAAGCAAACTGGGCACACGTAAATCCATGGGCCCTGGTAGGATGCACCCACAAGTGCTGAGACAACTGGAAGATGTCGTTGCAAGGCCACTCGAAAGGCAAATGGCACAAACCAAAACACGTGAGATATTCTCATCTGAATATGAGAAAGAGAAAACTCTTTTTAGTGTGAGGGTGACTGAGCACTGGCACATCATGCCTAGAGAATCGTGGACTCTCCATTCTTGGAGGTATTCAAAAGCTATCTGGACATAGCCCTGGGCAACTGCCTTGAAGGGTCCTTTTAGTGGGACAGGGATGGACAGCATGTCCTCCCGAGATCCCTTACAACCTCAGCCATTCCATGGTTCTTTGAAAAACCACAAAAGTATGCATTTGAAGGTAAATTACTGAAAGTATATATGTATAAGCATCTATTTTACTAGAGAAAAGTCATTACAATGCTACCATTATGTGGTTCTTGCGAAGGGATTTTTACTGGGTAAATTATTCATTCTTCCTCTAATTTTCCCCATTAGATGACTTAAGAACATGAGTCAGTTCTTTGTATGCCAGTGGTTGCAGCTAGTTCTAAACTCAAATATCTCCCTTGAAAGGTTGCTATAATCAGGAGGTCACTGACTAAAGGATCCAGCTTCTCAATTTGCAGAGACTGGCATAACCCATGAAATAGGCAATCCTTAGATGGACTTGCTGGTCAGAGGAGCATGACATTTCCCAGAGATTCATGACCAGCCAGGCAGTTTCTCTAAAGCTCAACACAAACAAGCATCATTAACCTCAGAAAGCCATTAATCCACAAAGTTCTGTGCTGCCTTTATTATGAGTTAAGAATGAAAAGGAGGTTTTGGAAGAGGCATATGATTATTACTTTTCACTAGTTTTGTCTAGAAGATTATTGCTCGCTCTCCTGCTCAGGCATCATGCAGTGCTCAAATTGCTTCTTTTTTTTCCTGTTCATACCATCTTTTTCTGTGTTCTCATTGCTGAACAAAATGGCTATTTGTTAGGTCAGCATGAAACAAGTCCTTGCTTGAACAGGCATCTGTATTGCCAAAATGGAAAGAAGAATGTTTAAAAGATATTAGGAAAAATGGAAACTATGAGCCAGAATCTCTGTGAGGGCAGGTTGGGATTACTTTCTCAGGGCATCACAACAACAGATCTGTCTTTTTTTCGCAAGAGCTCTTCTCATAAGCATTAATGATGTTGCATAATTTGCAAAACAAGGTTGAACTTTTGGAATAAAATTCATAGGATGATACTTTATATTTCATTCACTGAAAAACTCTTCCTACCATCCTGGCTGTTCTGCTAGTCTTAAGTAAAACATACAGAGAGAGATGAAAGCCTGGCAAGATTCTTCTTCATACAAAGGTGAGGAAACCATAGGCCTACTGAATGTCCAAGTGTGAGACTATTGGCATCCAGTATGTGTTCAAAGACAGAAAGGGAGATTGGAGCAGAGATATGAACATCGGGTCTGATAGTATCACACAGAGGCTTCATATCATGAAGTTCAACAAGGCTAAGTGCAAGGTCCTGAACATGACTGTGGGCAATCCCAAGCACACATATAGGCTGGATGTAGAACAGATTGAGGCCAGCTCTGAGGAAAAAGACTTGAGAGCATTGGTTAATGAGAAGCTCAGCATGACCTGGCAGTGTGATCTCACAAGCTAGAAAGCCAACCAGACCCTGCATGGTCCCTGCATCCAAAGCAGCGTGGCCAGCAAGTCGAGGGAGGTGATCCTCCCCCTCTACTCCACTGTAGTGAGATCCCACCTGGAGCACTCAAACACCTCTGGGGTCCCAGCATAAGAAGGGCATAGACCTGTTGGAGTGAGTCCAGAGGAGGGCTACAAAAATGATCAGATGGCTGAAGCACCTTTCCTGTGAAGACAGGCTGAGAGAGTTGGGGTTCAGCCTGGAAAAGAGAAGGCTCTGAGGAGACTTAGAGCCCTTCTAGTACTTAGAGGGGGGCTACAACAAAGCTGGAGAGGGACATGTTACAAGGGTATGGAGTGATGGGGCAAGGGGGGATGGCTTCAAACTGAAAGAGGGTATGTTTAGATTTGATGTTAGGAAGAAATCCACTATGAGGGTGCTGAGGCCGTGCAGTGCGTTGCCCAGAGAAGTTTTGGATACTCATCCCTGGAAGTGTTCAAGACCAGGTTGGATAGGACTTTGAGCGACCTGGTCTAATGAAAGGTGTCCCTTCCCATGTCCCTCTCCATGGCAGGGAAGTTGGAACTAGGTGATCTTTAGGGTCCTTTCCAGCCCGAACCATTCTATGATTCTGTCATAGCCTTCGTTAATGAAGGGTCTTAAAGTGAAAGTGTTTTAAAATGTCAAAGGATCTGTAGAAAAGCTGTGGTTTAAAATTTACTAGAATAAACCTTACCATCAGAAAGCCAGTGCTTTCAGGGAGATTTAACTGCAACTGAAATGCTCGGTTCTCTCCTTTGTCTTTATGTTCAATTGCCTTCAGGGAAAAAAGATAGTTAATGTTGCATCACTTTGTAAAAGAAACAGTAAACACTTCCTGCACCAAAAGAAATACCTAGGTATGTAGACATAATGATAATGACTAATAGTGGGTTTTTTAAATTGCTCCTCCCTTGGAGGTTTCATGTCATTTTCCAATGGATGAACATTCATGGATTTTACCAATGGATAAACTGTGGCATAAAGAAGGAAGACGATTTGTCAGCAGCCATCAAGCTGGTACATCCCAAATTGTGGCAGTGCTCTGTCCATTGCCTCCAGGGTACATAAAAGCACCACTGTGTATGCTTACCCATGAGCTGAACTGGAGAGACAGTGTTTAGTATTTTCCCACATTCAGCCCTATTCCCATTTTAGACCCAGCCACATCACCACGTACATGAGCTATTTTGTTCAGATAAGTGATCCCGTTAAAATCACTGGAATAAGCTCTGTGTTTAGGCCACTCAGTATGTGCATCATGAGCTCTGTGACTGGGATCCTTTGGGTCATTTTTTTAGATTTTGCTATATTTTCTACCTTTGAAGCAAGAAGCATCTGTCCATTCCTTGTTAATTGCTGGTCAGTCTGTGTTCAGCCAACTGGTGGCTGGTGGGAATGAGATGTCTGTGAAGGTTAAACACATTTCTCAGTCACGTAAGGGAACCAGCTACATTTGTTTAAGTGACAATCTCAATCTGGGTCCAGCTGTCTAGCAGGATTGTAAAGTGAACTGAGGTCATGGGCCTCCAGATAGGCTCCTTTTGGTGTGTGTGGTTTTTTCTAAGTTGAAGAAATGCAATGTGAAGAGAAAGTGTTGTTTTGCTTTTTTTTTTTTTTTTTTAAATATTTGATGGTCTGAATATGATCCTTGAGTCCTGAATGTCCCAAGCATTGAGTGAGAGGCATTCAAATTACCTCCTTTTTTTATTACGGGAAGAGACTGCAGAAAACTGAGTGGTGGATTTTTCTTTTAAACCCCATGAAACAGTATTGTCTAAGCAAGTGCAGTAGCTGAGTAGTGATATCAGCAAACATTTTTTCTTCTTTGTTTTTTCCATGCAAAACATATAGCAAGAGTCACCCCCCTAAAAAAAATGCAAATACTTTCTTAGTTAAATGCCACTGGACACTGAAGAGATGGGCTCTGTTCTTAAAATCACCAGCAGCACTTCCAATGGAGAGTAAATTTACTGAGTAAATATCCCTGGGGAGAAGCTGCTAATTAAGGAACATGTTTCTAAACCAGCTGCTCCTAACCAAGGAAACGGTGGTTCATTTTTAAATATCTAGGCTATGAAGAGGGACACTGCCACCCAGAAATTGTGCGAGTTCCCAGAGATATATTTTGTGGTAGAGATGACTGAAAAGTGTCATGTGCTGTTCTGCAATCAGGAGTGAACAAACATTTACACCTTATGACCTGCAAATGGGTTTTGAGCTAAATACTTCAATTTTTTTTAATTTCTTTTTTTTTTCATAATAGCAGCATCAGTAGCCTCACTAATACATTCCACCCTTTGTTTAATTTGTGCTTTCCTTAATTATTTTCTCTTTCAGCTATTGCTTGTGTGAGTCTGGAGGGTGCATATGGTGGTGTAGTTAAAGTCTAGCAGTCCAGCAAGGGTGACTGCCGATTTGAGACGGCTGTAAGAAGTTCTGTTACTCCTAAACACTTTTTTCTGGGTGACTCTGGGGCAGGAAGACATGCAGGGGTAGTCCAATACCCTTTTATCTTATGCAGTGTTTCACTATTTCATACATACACATTTTCCCCAAATCAGAGTTGTCAGCTGCCCTGGTTTAAATGTCTAAATGATGTTATACGATGGTGATAAATTTGTACATTTTACGTGTGCCACCCACATGTGTTCCCTGAATTAACCTCAGCTTCTCTGAGCAGAGCAAGATGTCTTGCCAGCTGCTCCAGCCAGCTTAAGTCATTAAAAAGTGCTGTTGAAGTTGGCAAGAGTTGTTGGGTTCACTTTGGGCTCGTTTAAAACCAGTTTCCGTAAATGAGGGTCCTGCAGAGAAGTCTCAGACTCCAACAGATGCCATTCCCTTCTTTGCTGTTTGGTCCTTCAAGATGAAATGACACAAGACCTGTGTTCCTGGTGACAAGAATTTGCCTTAAGAATGATGGATTTACAGACCAAATTCCTGATATCCATTTCTCTTTTCTGCAAAGCTGCTTTAATCTTTTTGCCAAATACCTAGCACTGGCTGAGGTCTTTCAAACAAGGGAGTTTTCCTGAACCAGAACACTCTGTGTAAGATTTTCTCTTTTCTTAATGATGATTGAAAAATTACTGTTTGATTTTCAGTACAAGTTTTGGCAGTCTAGAATGAATGTAAAGTTGGTGGGCATAGGCCACAAAGCCAACAGATTATTTCTGGCTTTGCACTCAGGCACTGTTGTAGACACAGTCAAAAGAAAGGCAGCCCTCCTGTTGCCATCTTCAATCAGCACAGGTTTGGGACACAGAATATGTAACACCATGACCAAGCTATTTCTTCACACTGTGCAGTTTGGGAATATTTTTTTTGTTCTTCAGACCGAACACTTTGAAATCTCTAATCAGTTTTATGTCCTTATTACCACTGGACATAAGAGCTGCTACAGCAGCTTATCCTCAGAAAAAAAGAAGCAGTTTGAAGGCATCATGCTGTTCCTGTAGCTGCCTGGAGGTTGGTTATGCTGACGCTGATCATTAGTGTTCTTTTAGCAAGTACTAGTGCTGGCCTCCATCATCATTGAAAGAGTGTCCTGGGAGTGTTTTGTTTCAGAAAAGCCACCTCAGACTGAGTCACCAGCATGGGATGGCATAAATACTGCCCTTTGGTCCCTGTTTCCCAAGACTTCCCCCTGCACAAGGGAGCCTCCAGGAATCCTGTTAAAATGGCTCTTAGCTGTTTGATATCATCAGGGAGATGTCATTCAGCCCTACAGTCGTGGATTATAGTATTGCAGGTTGCAGACCGAAGACCACAGTGATGTGCAGCAAGCCAGCTTTGACACTGGCAGTGGTCTCATCCCAGCAGCATGGCAGCCCACATGGAATCATTTCCTCAGGAAGGCCTGAAAAGAGGCTGTGCTGTGCTTGGTAACTGGCTAAGCTAAGCCTGCCCCCCTCCCAGGCTGCTCTAGAGGCAGAATTCAAAGCTGAAGGGGATGAATAACTACAATAATCATGTGTGAATCTACTCTTACCTAATACTGCTGGGGTTAGGTGGGGTTAAAATTTTCCAGCCCAAGGCCAAAAGAATGATATTTCTCTTTTCCTTTCTCACCCTCCTTTATTGACTTAATAGCAGTTGCATCCAGCAATTCGACAGACTTTAGAGATGGAGCACAACTGGCTGTGCATTGCTTGAGCATTATGATACTCCAGGTGTGCATGCTCAGACATGGAGAGCTGAAAAGAGGATGACAGGCATGACTACAGGAAGACTGACAGAAATTACACTGCTCATGATTAGTGTGAACCCATATTGTGAGGCAAAAATGATGCAAAATAGAGAATAGGGAGAATAGAGCTGGTTTATGCACTGATTTCCATTTGCAGTTACTGACACTGGGCTGATGTGATGGAGAAAGTCAGTGGACCAGATAATCAAAATTCAGAGGACAAAATAAAATTCTTAATAATAATCCTAATTAACAATCCATTTCTTTTGCCTGTCAAATAATAAAATGGCAATTTAATCTGCCAGCAAAATTATTCTGTAATCTGAACACAGAAGTTTTAGTATTGAATGCAAGGCAAAATCAGCTCTCATCTACAATGGTGAAAATTCAAAAACACCTCGAGAGATGAGCCTATGTACTTCTGGTTTATATTAATGCAAATTTGGCCCCAGGCAAAATGCCAGCTTGAATTCAATAGTTTTGAAGGGCATCTGTCCATAAAAAAGTTGCCACTGGAACTCAAAGCAATTTGACAAAATAAAATGCCTTTCACCAATCTGTTTACATGATTTAAGGTGAAATTGCACCTCTATAGAAAGTAAGATCTATTCTTAATGGATGCCAAGAGCCTCCTCCATTGTCTCCCAAAAAATGGAACAGATGGTTTCTGTTTTAAAATCAGTGCTTCCCTGGCAAAGTCGATGGGTAAATCCCTGTTTGCAGCAGCTGAGGGCCTGGATAGACTGCATGTCATGCTGGCTGCCTTTGAACACAGATGTGTTGGTTGTTGTTGCTGATCACCTGCATACAGTAGTACCAATTATATTTTACATACATGTGTGTTCATAGCCTTCAGAAAGAGCAGAGAAGGTTTTTTTCACATTTACAAACTAAGGTCACAGACCACACCTAGGCCCTGTTCCGTTTTCTGCTTTACATCCCTTTCAAAGGCTCCACGTGTAAGAGGCAACCTATAAAGTGCTTCTGCTGAGACATGACTTTTAGTTTGGACCAGTCTGTTAGACTATCATATTTTAGTTCCAGCTTATTCTGTGTGGTCATCTTGGCTGTAGTGTGCAGGGTCAGTCAACCTTTCTATTTCTTATCAGCTCTCCCACTGCCCAGAGCAAACCTGAAGAACTTCCTTGCACTTGGGCTTCTTTTCTCATATATTTCTAAAGTGTTTCTAAGATGTTTACACTGTTAATCCCTGTTGGTACACCTTCCATTCAGTACCAGATAATGTGATTGTGATTTAGATTTGGACCTTTGAGTGCGACATTCGTGGAGATAGACAGCATCTCCTTGCCCTCGCTATGCAGTGAGGTCTGGGAGCTTTGCAGTATGGTTTGGGGCAGCTGAATTGGGACCTGTAATATCACGCTGAATAATTTAGCCGTTTTTACTGACCTTGATGTCTTCACAAATTCCCCTCTAATGTTCATGGCTATGTGTGAGAATGTAAATGCCTTTTATCCCTTTTTTTTTTATTTTCACTTTAAAATTTCTCCTGATCCATCAGACCTCTCAATCAGCTAAAAAGCCTGCATCCTAGTAGTTCATTCTCATTTTCCCTCTTGATTTTGGAAGCTTTTTTCCTATCCTGCAAATCCCAGAGGGTGTCATTGCTCATCTGGGATATACTCAATTTTGTAAAACTTTTTTTAAAAGTACAGCTCTCAGGAGGAAAACATGCTGGCAAGGGAAAAGGAGGGGGAATGATCGTAACTGGACTAGGGGTTCCATCTTGAAGGACTACCAACTTCACTGTGAGGTGTGTAGAGGTGGAAGAATTCCTGACAACTTTCAGAACAGGGAATAAATGCAGGACTCTTTCTCAGGGTTGGGGTGCTGTCAGCATTCATTTTCTCTTTGGAGACAGTAAAAACTAGCACCAGAAAAGCTTTTTAACTCTATGGTACTATAGTTCCATGTATTTTGGTTGATGATGCATAAAAACAGTTCAAAAATTTCAGATTTTTTTTTCTCTCTGCTACTTAATTCCCAGAAAAGTATGCTTGAAAGGATTTTACCAGAATAGATCATTTTTTCTTTTAGATTATGCCATATGTAGCTCCATGTGTGTGTATATCTATATCTATATCATCTATATACATTCCCTGTCGTCATTTGTTGAAGGTTTAAAATTCATACTGGATTCCTTGTTTTCTTGTGCATTTTGATTTGTTGTGGTACTGTTATTTGTCAGAAGTCACGATGCTTTTTTTGATAGCAAGGTTGAATGAGATGTTTGGCATTCCTTTTTATATGAATTACATTAATTCCTTCAAATATGTTAGAAGTAAAAGTACTTCTTTATTACATATAAATGATAACGTAAGTCCGGGCCTTTAACTGTTTGAAATTAAGTTAAAATTCTCACAGTTGTCACTGTCTTCTGTGTTGTCTGTTACATCTGGATGAAAAGGAATGATAAAAACCCAGCATTATTAGTTTAATAGAGCAGTGCAAGCCCTGCATGCCCTCTGCTGGAAGCGATCCCTCACAGGATAATGTAGATCAGCTTCTGGCTGTGCTCAATGTCTGACCTGCAGACAGACACACTCGCCTTTGATCTACTTAGTTACTCATTAAGTTATGTGTCTCCATAGCAGTTTGTTAACCCGGTAGGAGGGAAAGCTCCTCCAGTGCGTTATTGTCTTCACATGTTTCATTACAGTTTGAACTCTTTCAACCTCTGTCTTGACTTATTAAACTTGTTACTCCATTGCAGTAAAAAGAAAATTAGTTATTTGTTGTGTAAAGTTATTGAATGATATTGCATTGCTGGCACAGATTTCATACATACAATTTTGCTCTGCTTTTAAGGAAGTTTACAGGTCCGATACAAACTCAGTAAGGATGGGCTCCTCATTTTCACCATTGACTCTGGAAATTTTGCCAACCGAGAGCTGCACCATGTGAAGATTAACAGGGAAGGCAGAGAGCTCGTCATTCAGGTATGTCATGGCTAATGCTGAGTGTTAAATAATATTTGAGGCCACCAACACTGGCACAGGTTGCTCAGAGGAGTTGTGGATTCTCATCTCTGGAAGTGTTCACGGCCAGGTTGGATGGGGCTCTGAACAACCTGGTCTAGTGGGAGGTGTCCCTGTCCACAGCAAGAGGGATGGAACGAGATGATATTTAAGGTCCCTTCCAACCCAAGCCGTTGCATGATTCTACGAATTCTAGGAATCAGACTCCCTGATTTCAATGCCGGATCGCCAGCAGGAGGCAAAGGTTTCACACTGATTCAGCAGCACAACAGCCCTGTAGCTTCCAGCAAAGCTCCATCTGGACCCTATTCAAAGAGTGCCCAGCAGTGGTGTTTTCCATTGAGGGGTCCTTCCCTTGCTTCTGACAGTCTGTGAATTAGGAAACACCTTTGGCCAGAAATTCGTCTGGACTGTTGGAGTGGTTCTGGGGCTTAGGGATGTCTGTGTGATCTGCAGTCTCCATTGAAACACAGAGTATGGATCATGAAAAAGCTGCGAAAAGGAGAAAAAAGCTGAGGAATTTAATTTCAGTTAAGGTATGTTTCCCAAGGGAGAATGTGACCCCAGCTGCCTTATCCTCTCACAGAAGAGGAAAAGCTGAGGGAATGCAGGGTACAGTCACCATGTACACGGCAGTGCCCCATCCTAGAAACTAGAAGCAAGCTGTGCTGAGTGTGAAAACCTCACAGAGAGACAAAACTCCTCTGCCTTGTTTCCTTGCATCACCTGTTTTTCCAAGGCAGGGAGAAAAGGATCCTCTTACTGCTCCTTCTCCTTTCTTCTAAGGCTAATTATAGCAGTTCATATTGCAAAACAGGTTGGCTAGGTCTGGGCAAAAGTCATTTAACAGGGAAGGGTAGAAGAGTCTATAGAGAGGTTGTATCTTAAGGAATAGAATGAGAAGACAGAAACACACAGCACTGCATTTTTTTTTTCTCTACAGTTTCCATCTCTGGGTGGTAAAATAACACATCACACAACTACAGTGGGTAGGCTTCATTATCTAAGAAGAAGGGTTATGCTAAAAGCCAGGGTTTTCCTCAAGTATCAGTCTTCTATTGTCTGCTGCTCTGTGGTTTTCTTCTGTGCAGAACTAATTCTTCACAATACATTTCTAGAGTGACCTCCATTGAGTGTATTCTGAAGTGACTAGACATGGATTTTGGGAAGCAGGGGATTTCAGGGTCAAACATTTTAAGCTTTTCTTCAGGGGAAGTTTCTTCAAAGTCCTTTATATGACTATTCTGGTATACCTTTCAGCTTCTCATGCTAAAATCAAAGCACATTCACTTTGCTATCTTTAGAAACTGAATCACGCTTGGGGGCAGAATTAACTGATTTGCAGCTGAGAACATTCCCAGGAGTTTGCAGTACAATAAGATCTAGGGGTGTCCACATGCTGTTGTACTGAAGTAATTTTATTGACCTCTTCCAGGTTGATCAAGTTCTCAAACTCAAACACAACTTTTCTGAGATTGATTTTAAGGCCATTAAGTCACTCACCTTGGGCAAGGTCACAGGTAGGTTCTACTAAAAATATTCCTGATTCGTGAGTTGTTATAGTGCTGGAATTAGCCTATGCTGTGTGTTGGGTTTTTGATAGAATTGGGTGTTTGTTTGGATGGTTTTGCTGTAAGAGTTGACCTGAGTATTCCAGTACTTCTATTTATATATCTCATCAATGCAAAACTTTGGCAGCTTTACTTGTTTGCACCGATAGCAATATTAAGTACGTATTAAGTACGTATTGCTCCCTGCAGTGAGGTGATTCATGCGGCCTGTGTGGCTGCACAGGGCAGCATCCTAGCCTAATGATACCATTTTGCTGACTGCAGCTTGCTCCTCTCCAGCCATTTCTGTTTCCTAATGATAAGAACAGCACAATGAGCCTTCATCCTCTCTAATTTTTTCACTGCCAGTCTTTTGCCATTTGAATTCTGCAAGGAATATTGCATATAGCACTTAGGCCCCAATTCTGCATGTTCGGTACATGGACCTTCTTGATCTTTACTCCTCCACACTACGAAGCCATTACAAGACCAGGAAAACCCTGCCTGAAATTTGGAAAATAGAACTCCTCTTTTTTATTGTCAAGTATGTCATACTCCTTTATATAAGAATCTTGTTCTTTCCCAGTAAGATTCTAAATGCTTCCTTCTTTACAGACATTTCAGTTCTTTGTTCAAATTGGACCTCCATATCAAGCCTGACATCTGTCTCACCATTGCAATTTTATATGTTTCATTATTAGCACACGAGGCCTGTGGGACTGGCAGCTAGGCAGACACTCTAGACATCCTCTAGTGTCTGTTTGTGCAGTGTAACTCTGTAGAAAGACAACAGAGCATTCCGCATCACGTTTTATTAAATAGTTTAAGAGCAGGCCCTGATTATCCCCTTACTTATATATAATGTGTTTTTTTTCAGAATGCAGCCGTCTTCCAAGCCTTTGTGGACACGTTTGGGCACCTGGCAGTTTTCAGCCCAATTCAGAGCTAAGCTAAAATTCTCATTTTGTCAGCGGTCAGCTGTAGTGCTGAAAATCTAAAAGAGCATTACACATCCTGACCTCTACCTAGCACTCCAGCTATAGACACCAAATCAATAAAGCGAGGATTTTCTAACCAGAAAGATGGAAGGTAGCACAAAGACCTTCAAAAATGGAGCCAGCAAGCTGACATGGTGCAGCTCAGCATTATGGAGAGAAACTAGATTTGGTCACAAAAATATGATTAGCTTCACAAGTGCAAGTTGTTGCAAAGCCAAAAAGCCCAGGTGTATCTCCAAAGGTCAGGCATTTGGTTCCATTGAGCACCATCAACTTTTCTGCTTGTTTTATTTCTCTCTTGCCCCAAAGTTTATTGGGATTTTGTTTTAGTGATAGAAATAGTTCATATTCTGTAATGACACTAAAGCCATAAACTTGGCCGTCTGGGTGATGAAAGATACTATTGCTGTACTGGAAATCACATAATGCATGCCAGCAAGTCCCTTTAATTCCAGCCTAATCTTAATTCTAGTTTCTTCTTCATAGTGAATTTCCACAAAGTTTTCCTTCTAGGTCAGGATTTAATTTTCCAGGTTTTATCCCACAGCTGTAGCTATGCTGAGTAGAGTCCTTGTGCCCTCACAAAATCACAGATCTTCCTTAGCATTCTCCCTTCGGGATGAACAGTCACAGCTCTATCAATCCTGTCTTTATAAGAGAGGTGCTCCAGTTCCTAAATCATCTTAGCAGCCCTTCACTGAATTAGCTCCAGTAAATCCATGTTTCTTCTCCCACTGGGAAGCTGTCTTTCTCTGCAAAGCTGCTTTCCAGCTGGTCAGCCCTAACCAGTGCTGGTGGATGGGGTTCTTTCTAAGCCAAGTGCAGATCTTCGCATTTCCTTTGTTGAACTTCAGTGTTCTTGTTGTCTCATTCCTCCAGCTTCTCAATGTCCCTCTGAATGGTGACACAACCATCTATTCTACCAACTGCTCTCCAGGATTTTGTATCTTCTCCAAACTTACTCAGGCTACACACTATTCCATGATGGAAAAAATGAAACCAAACCAGAAATTCCTACTGCCACAGTGTTAAGAGTATTGCTTTGTTGTACAAAGAGGAGAGTTGGACATGGTCATTTTGGGAATGTAGACCTTACATAAATACGTGAAATCATCATTTATACTATTGTATGGGTGAAATGTTGACTATAGCTTCTTGTAATGATGGCTCATCAGGTGAATACAGGTGGCTTGAACCAATATCTGCCAAGTTTTTCCTTCTCATTGCTCAAGCCTTCAGCAAAGCATAAACTTCCAGAGGCATGTGGTGCTTTGGAGTAGACCTAGACTTCCTGTAGTGTTTGTTTTGGATGCCACTGGGATTACACATGTAAAGGCATTCATTAGGAAATTTAAGGGTTCACTGAAAGAGAACCATGTGAAAAACCCTCTGTTCTACATGTCCTACATATCCATGCTATAATCTTCTGAAAATCTGTCTCTCTTCTTTGCTGTCACACCACTGCTCATTTGTCTGCTCTAACAGCCTGATCCTGGCTGCCTAATCAGATGATTATACCACCTTCTTTCTTGACTCTACTATTAATTTTCCACTGACTGGGAGATCTCAAAGAGGTCTTCCAGCAGGACATCATAAAAGCTTGAAACTTCTTCCTCACCAGACTTTCTTACAATAGCCATTTTACCACAGCTGGAACTTTTGAAAAGTGCACTTTTATACAATGACCAGTTTTTAAATAATAGTGTTTCCCCTTCTTCTACTCCTCCCACCCCAGCCCCATTACACTTTCTTTAGGTACTTACACTCTAATTTTTTTTTCTTGTTTTCAAACTGGCTGTATTTTTTCCAATGGCTGCCTTATGCCCAGCTGTGAATTCTGGGAAAAAACCCCTCTGTTTAAGGCAGAGGAGTCTCACCTGGAATTCAAAACATAGGGACACTCACTCTGCCACAGACTACTTGAATGACCTTGGGTAAGCCATTTATGTGCAGATATAAAGGTAAGCAGGCATTTTATTCCCACTGGAACCAGTCTGAGCTTTACTATCTCCCTTCTCTATCAGTAAAGCATAGATAATAGAACAGCCCTGCATCAGAGGGGTGCTGGGAGGATAAAAGCATTAAAGGCTGTGAGCTCTTCAGATACACAGTAATGGGACCATATAGCTGCCTTAGAAAGATCAATCTAAATATAAGTGTGGCTTTGAAGACAAGGGAGTAAAGGGAAGCATCATTCAAGTAGCCAGCAGACGTCTGTTGAATTCATCCTCACAGTACCCAACAGCAATAGAAAAATATTATTATCCTGTAGTTTGTTGTCATTTTTACTTCGCAAATATAGAGTCAGGACACAAAAGGACCTATCCAAAGCTCATCAGTATCAATGGGAGTTTTTCCATGGACTTTAGTGAGCACTGGATTCAGGCCCCAAGTGGGTCATACAGTTTATGGCAAAGCCTCAGTGAAATCTTAGAGTCCCAGTTCATTTACTTTAAGTGCTCCTTGCAGAGATCATACTGCTGTATTTAACCACACGAACATTCTGACCTAACTGTAAGGCAGGCTCTGCTTTGAACAAGGGATTGAACTGCATGACCTTCAGAGCTGTCTTTCAACTTACATTATTTCGTAATTCTCTGATCTCAGAGACACATTTGCATGTGTTTAGGTGTTGTCTACCAAAAGCTGCTATCCCAGTGGAAAATATAATTTACTTGTTTGCAGGTTTACTTTAATGAATCCTTGAATCTTCATACTGTGCCCCAACATGTCTAAATTTTTCACCATTATTGTCCCTGGGAAAAATAATCTCTGATGCAGAGAAGTGAATTTCATTGTTTGTGTATTTGTGTCTGAGCAATTTAATATAGTAGCTTTGTAGGGATGCCAGAGTAAAAGGGTAACACTGAAAGGATTCAAGAGGATTTTGAAGAAGAAGGTTGCAAGTATTTCTTTGGAACCTATTAGTGTTGAGCTAATTTATTTGTGTCTTCAAAGTGATCAATTAGCAGACCTTCCCACACTGGTAGCATAAAGGATTGTGTATTCTAGCACAGGGACATGATATCTTTTATCTCCAAAAGCCTGAGCTAAAACACACTCAAGTTTGCAGTGAGTCATTCAGCTTTGATATAAAGTGTACAAAAAAGAAAGTTTATCTGGAAAGTAATTTTATTAAAATCATTATGTGAGTGCAGTACAATTCTTATGATTTCTACAATAGCTTTTCTTATTAAAAGTTGATGAGGAGAAAATGGAATCTATACACTGAAGAGACCACACAGCAGTTCATCCAAGAATATTATATAGGGGTAGATGATAATGGGATAATTAAATCACAAGGGGTAAGTTGTCGTTAACTCTGAAATACAAAAGCTGCCTTAAAGAAGTACCTCTTTTTAGACAGTTTGTATGAAAAATGCTTGTTTTGTTTTGTTTTGTTTTGTTTTGTTTTTTTATGGAAAGATATTCCTGCTTTCAAGCTCACCAGATCACAATTTACAGTTTAAACAGTACAACAGTGGCTGCAAGAGATACTAGCTGGGCTTCTGGTCACTGCAAAGCTGATTTCTTTACTTCAGACTCTTCTTGCCCTAAATACCTATTTCTTAGACCATATCGTGAACAAAGATCTCTTAGGTGAATTTTAGGGTGCCTTTAAAAGTCATTGGTTTTCCTCCTAGTAGCCTAGTAAAGCATTAAGGAAAATGGAAATTACTACAGAAGATAACAGAGGAGAGGCTTTTGGGACCAAGATGGCAAGCACTTAAAATAAGCAAAGTTTGGCTACCCCAGGCACTCCAAGCAATCCAAGGTCTAAGCTAATAATGCCATCAAGTCTCTGTCAAAAAGAGACCAAATCTATTCCAACTTTTTCCCCAGCAATATAATTTACCATATGATCATAGCACCATGCTTAAATACCTGTTTTCTTGATGACAATTCTGCCTAAATAAGAGTTCAAGGTCATCTGCTTCTACCCAGAAATTTTATTTTTAGACTGAGATCTTGCTACTTGAGTTGATTTTAGCTGTCTGCTTCTGGCAAAAGCATGTATTCTTTTGCACATCATCTCTCCATCTTCTTGCGTATTTTCTTCTTTTTATAGATTACATTTTCAGCCCATGCAGAATCACATAGGACAGGTTGTGTTGTGATAGATTAGGATTCAAATGTCAAATATGACATGTAACAAATTTCACATTGCAACTCCAAGCATTGCCTCATTTTCAATGATAAACTGTCTTTGAGAAAAACATAATAAATGCATGTCTTAAATTATCTCTGCAAAGCCTAATGAAACAAAAATTCTTAAATGTTACACGTGGCACAAAATGTTCAGTTGCAACAAAGCAAATCCAGGCTCCTTGTGCTGGTTTGGGCATTCTGTTCATTCTTGAGGAGACTCATGAGAAGAAGTGCCTTTACTTTGCTCTTGCTGTTCCTTGCTTTTTCAGAAGTGCTTGGGAGGGGTACTGAATGTCTGGAGCCTGTCCCCTGTTCAAATTCATCCTTTCATTAAGCAAGAGTCAAACTGGTTGAGCTCAGTTGTTGTAACCAGGAAAAACAACTCTGGTTTTCACTCCACTGTCTTTGTGGCAGACTCACGCCAGGAAATGAGATTATTCCAAAGTTATATTTTCGGGTTCCACACTAGCCCAAGATACGCTTTCTGCCCTTTCTAGATGAATGATTAATGTTAGCAATGTTTACTGAGATTGTTGATGGACACAGCAGCACATTTTTCAGGGTACCTGCACAGTGCCTTGTAGTCAGCTGTTCTGAGACAGGTGCAGTGTGTGGAGACTTCAAGTGTCTTTTACCTCAACGCTGTGGATTCAAATCTGGTGACAATGTCCAAGAAGTAATTGTGCTAGTCCTGTTCAGCACCTTGGCAAAATGAGGTGATGGATATACTTTAACTCCCACAGAATCATATTTCTGTTTCTCAGGCTTAAAAAAACCCAAACAACCAGAGCTTCAAAATACAGAGTAAATTCCCCTTTGTGCTTCTACCTGAGATTCACTTAGATTCATTAATTAATTAGGACATAGACTTTAAAACAGGCTGTGTCTGCTTTCACTGATGTTAAAAAATATTTCAGTTGAGGAAATCTGTAATGGTCCTTCCTGGATGTAAGTGGGCACACAAGTAAACTTTGAGCTCAGGTTTAAGTTTCTGAGTGACATGCGATTAATGTTTATAAAGAAAGAACAAAAATATATTGAATAATGTTTATGGTCCTGTTTTACACAGTGATACCTTTAGAAAGAGGGTATTTTACCCACTCTCCCTGCACAAAAATAACACTTTTGATTCCTCTTTGATTCCAGTTACCTGTCCTACTTGTTATCATTTACTATGTCAATTTGCTGTTTCATTACCAAGCAGATAAATGTTTGGTCCTAGAGAATTCTCATGGAATTCTATTCATGATGAAAGTTAATTTCTCATTACTGAGATATGAAGACTTAAAGCTGCTTTATCTAAGATCTTAAAACAAGTGTGTTGTGTGTGGCAGAGGTATATAATGGAACAGCAGGGGAACAGGATGTCTGATTTTGTGAACAGGAATAAATCAGCACATAAGTTATGTTGATAAAATCCATAAAGTTTAAAAAATACAACCACATGTTAGACTCAATCCTCATTATCATGGAAAGCCATTGCAAATACATGGAAAACCAACATAAAGCTTGCTGAGCTGTGACATTGTAGACAGCTTCCAGGGATGAACTACAGGACCCAACAAGAAGACAGGCCAACTTATGCACAACTCAGCAGATAAAGCTTAAAAATTACTTCCTAATGTAGGGGTAAACTTAATTAGTGGAGAATGAGCAGTTTAAGTACTAAAAGCTGAAAAAGATTGCCTTCTTATTCTCTGTGTAGAAATTAGCCAAAATAACTCGTTCTCCAGTACTGGGAACAGAAATGCAATGCTAAAATGTCAGAAGATCAAACCAAGCCATCAGCAGCAATTCAGTGTGATTTTCCAGACCAGCGAAATGCATGCAAAAATTCACAAAATTGCCAGGTCAGAGGAAGGCCACTGAAGTTTCTGATGACCTTGGCTGCAGCACAGACCATAGAACTTCACTGAGTTGCTTCTCTCGCTGAGTGCTGTGTCATGTAGTGAAAACACCTTTTGGAAAAGCATTTTATTGTCATGCAAAAGCTCCGAAGGACAGAGTGTCCTTTAATAAGCCTTTCATAGAGCTAACCGTGTCATAATCACAGATTTACATTATCCTCTCAAGAACTCAGAGGGCAGCACGAGTCGTTCACATCCAAATTGTGCAGCTTTCTTGTTGAGAACAGTGAAACCCCCCCCTTTCTGACAGACATTAGGCACGCACCTAAAGCTGTATGATAAAGCAGACTGTATCTGTGCCTGTGGATTTTTTACCAGAGGACTCCAGGGTTGGTTTTGGTTTTTTCTTTTGATTTCTTTTTTTTCAAGTCTTTCAACAACAAATATCCAAGTTCTCATTCATGCAAAGCTTACTTTGACAAAAGACTCACAGAACTGGCCCTTAATGTAACTTTTAAAAATGCCTACAAAAGTACTGAATCTTAGACTTTTCAAACTACTGTACCCTGAAAGAGGAATGCATTATTTCTTAGGCTTTACTTTTTGCACATTGGGGCAGAACAGAGCAACTCACATTGCCTGGTTAGAAAAGATACTGACAAATTCACCTTCTGTGTCAGAGCTAAAAAAAACAATAAAGGCTGAGAGTAGGAATGTTTACAAAGGGTTTTATAAATTCAACAAAGATGGCAAATACTGTAAATCAGTCTTTTAGTATATATAAATCTTTTTGCAGGAACTTGGAAGCAATTCTTTGTCTGTTTTATAACATCCCAGCCAAAATCTCATTAAAAACCTGAATGTGATTCCTACACACTTTCAGAAGAGCAAATGTGAACTTCTGCAAAATTGCAGGTTTTCCAGTGGCAAAGCCTCACTGTTTCCCTTCCCATCTTGCAGCCCAGAGGCTGTGCCCCTGACAGCTCTGCAAACTGAGCATTTCTCCTGTAAGACCCCTGGGAGAGCAAGCTCATACTGTACCTTACTTTGCTGAGAAACAGCCACACTCTTCCGTGTTATACTTCCACAAAGACACTCCAACATAATTAGAAAACTTTCTTGGCTAATTCCCTCTGGCTGCATGGCATAACAGTCACAGATCTTGAGCACAAAAATAGTGTGTGATTTGGGCTGGCTTTGAGATTTCTCTGTATTTTCTTACACAGAAAAGAAGTTTATACAATTAAAATTGCAATGTCAGCTTTGAGAGAAGGCTTTTTTTTTTTTTCCCCTAAATCCTGACCACTTGTAAAATCATTGTATTTGAATAATAATGGAAAAATTGGACCTTATTTTAAAATTTAGCATCTTATTCTTTCAAGATTTGAAAACAAACTTGAAAGCTAGGAATCCTTATTTCCCAGTGTCATTGGAAGTATTCCCAAAACTTTCAATGCTAGAAGGTTGGTTTTTTTTTCCATTAGCAGGTATTTTTTAAGACTTTGAATAAGTTTTGATACTGTATCTGTGTGCATTTGTAGGCTTTCTTTTTGTTTGATTGACCTAGATATAAAGCACATCATGTTTGAGACCTCTGAGCAGCATGAGTTTCACTTTCTGGAAAGTAAATAAATGTGAGTTTGGAGAAAATAGAAGATGGCTTCACTGTCCTTCCCTGACTTTCCCAAACAATCTTTGATATTAAAACTTTCGGAACTAAATTTTTTGCTGTGAAGGTGATGAGGCATTGGAACAGGCTGCCCAAAGAAGTTATGGATTCTCATCCCTGGAAGTGTTCAAGGCCAGTTTGGATGGGGACCTGAGCAATCAGGTCTAGTAAGAGGTGTCCGTGCCCATGGCAGGGGGTTAGAACAAGATGAGCATTAAGGTCCCTTCCAAACCAAACCATTCTATGATTAATTAAAAAAACCTTGCCTTTGATTTGCTTTCTCTTCGTGAAATTTAACTGAACATGTACCAACATATAAGTTATTTGTGCTATCTCATCTTCAGGCTGGAAAATAACAGAGATATTTGTTTTGATTTTGATTTAGATAAGAAGAGGTATAGTTTTACTCTTTATTAGTGAAATGAGGCTAGTAGAGTGAGAGCCGGAGTCATAACTAGGAAGATTCCTAGGAATTCTGATAGTAAAAAAGTAGTAACATGAATAGGTGCTTCAGAAAAGTTGAATAATAAACTCTTGAAGCAGGATGGGAAGCTGAGGTAGCAAGCCATTCAGTGATAGACCACATAAAGCATTGTGTGACAGAAAATAGAGAGCAGGGTCTTTCATCCAAAAAGTGAAGGAGGCAGAATGCTTTGAAGGTACGGTCCGTATCTGTGCAGCTGATACTGTTCACAGATGCAAAAAAAATGTTGAAGAGTATCAGTCCCAGAATCCTATGGTATTTAGTGTTGCTTTTTTACTTATTATTACTAGTATTGTTGTTGTTGTTGTTGTTGTTATTGTTATTGCCGTGGTTAGTAGATATGATGTGCTAGATATTGTCCAGACAGTAGAGGAAATGGATGAGGAAAAAAGTGCAGTGCAGGCTTTTATGTGCAAGACAACTCAATTCAAGGTAAAGTAGCATTATAGAGAAAGGACTTTAGGAACCTCATGGGTCAGGCCAGAGAGAACTTGTAGGCTGCTGAAGGACAACCTGAACAGTTGAAATTGGATAATAGATGTAAAAGGGGTGGGTAGGCAAAAGAGGATTCATTTTCTTAAAGCCTTCCTAAAACAGTCAATTGCCAGAGTGTTTTTCTGTTGTACTGCAGACAGTTTGTCCCTGGACCCTGAAGTCTCCAAGGCAAATGCCTATGGTTTCACTGGCTGCCTGTCCTCTGTTCAGTACAACCACATCGCTCCCCTGAAAGCTGCCTTACGCCATCCCAGCATTGCTCCTGTGACTGTCAAAGGTTCATTGACTGAATCCAACTGTGCATCTGTGGTGGAAGCTGATGTGAACACAGCGACCACAATATATTCCTCATCAGGTATGTCCTGCCAGGAGGGGACTGGGGAGTTTAAAGGGTGCTGTAGAGTGAGGTTTCCTTCCTTTTTGCTGTAATGCAATTGTAACAGTATGAATAGTGGAACTGGGAAGCTGCCTTTTCTCTCAGAATTACAAGTGTTGAGGATGGGCATCAGGGTTAGTCAAGGCCCCTTTAAAAGTCATTGTTCTGAAACAATGTTTTCAGACTGGATTGCCTAAAACTTGCCTAGAACAGACAAAAAAGTCCCAAAGCTGTAGTGAAAAAGCATTAGAAGTTTGGTAATGCACCTGATTTGTCATTCCTGTCCACTCCAGATAACTCCAGTGCTGCAGATCTCAAAGGAGAACGTAAATGTTACACAAAGTCTGTATCCCAGTAGTGATGAAGCAATAGAAGTCATACAAAAAACAAGTCGAATTTGTTCCCACCCTAACAGAAATGAGCAAAAACTCTTGTACAAACCCCTTGGCATGTGTGACTTCCGCTGCATGCTTGTACTTCATTCTCTTAGATTAAAGGGAGCACTACTTGAGCAGTACCAGCAAGATGATCCCAATCGTTTGTGTATCTTTTGCAATCTTGAAGCTGTCCTCTGGGAATCTGAAGTATTTTGCATATGTGAATTTGTATGCAGAGAAGGAAACTGAGAGCAGCTGGAAGTGTTGTCACCATGAACAGGGACAATCAAGTTCCTGCTTTAGTCACCAGTGGATGTGGCAGAATTCTTAATGAACAGAAAGGGGTACAAATTAAAGGCTGTTTTTTGCCCCTTGACCTGTAAAGCTACTTTCTCCTTTTTGATAACTAATAAAACTCTGTTTTAGATCATAATACAATTCCTTTCACATTTGTACTTGCATCAAATCCCCATTTCCTGCAGCTTCTGCCTAAGATATTCAGCAGAAAACAAATGATGCTATTAGCATTCTGCATAGAGAAAAAGGCTGCTGATTACTCTGGAGAGAGGCTGCCAAGTGTGCGTGTGCTCCTCCCCAACCCCCCACTTCCTTCTCGCTGCCTGGAGCTGTCTGAGGTGTCTGCTCTGACACACAGAGAAATGTGTCTTGTGAGCCCTGAATGGGTAATGATACTGAAAATATGAACCCTTTGCCCTGTGATCTGTCACCTCGATGATCTCATTTTTCTAAGGAGTTTAGAAAGCAGTAAAACCTGAGGCTCAGAACTTCAGGACAGAACACAGAGCAGAGTGTAGCATTTGAACTTGAATATTTAAAGCATACCATCAGCTGCACTCTACTGTCAAGGTTAAGCACTGTTGCATTAGAAATGCAGAATTATTATAAAAACTCATGCCTGTCTTTGCTGCTCTGTGCTCTAAAATATGATTTCCTCTCAATGTGATGAATTATCTGACATTCCAGTCTCACTCTTCACACTGGATTTGATTAAAGCCTGAATAAGATCTTTAGAACAAGTGAGCTCTGAAGACTTCATGTCTTTCTATGCTAAAGTAAGAGCACTGGGCGGTTGATTCTTGTTAAAAAAAAATTCCAATTTGTAGCAAATTATAATTTCTATTGATGTGCTTCAGCATTACATTTATACATGGAAAGGACACATTTTAAGAAATAAAAAGAAAACAGAGTCAAGGATTAACTTTCAGATTTAATGCTCATATCTCAATTCATCACTTCCAATTTCTCATTATTGAGTGTCTGAGAAGAAAAATAGAACTTCAAAGGAGGCTGTACATGTCTGCATCGATATTCTAATGTACAGATACAACAAAAAAGCCCACTAGGAAAACTCTTTAAATGTGTGAAAAAAGCTTTCTATATTTGCAACTTGGAAACAATTGAACCTGTTTCCTTCAGAAAGGAATACTTGTGTTCAAAACAGTTTCCTCTCAGACAGATACGGAATAAAATCCATTCACACAGTTATCTGAACACAGTTTTTCTGATTAGGAAACAAAATGAGAGGTGACTTACTGTGGTTTTGATGTTTAACAAAGATCTGCAGATCACCTTCTTCCTCGCTGTGGCACATATAAAGATTTTGTTATTCTGAACTCTATATTGATGGTATAGAGATAATGGACTTTTCCTATGGGTTTTTTTCTTAATATTAAAATACTGTAAAAATTACAGAGGGGATTCAGCTGCATGAATGGAGGAGTCTTGAGCTGCCTGTCCTCTTCGGCTGAGAGCAGGTCTTCAAGCATTTAAAGCAAAACATGTCAAATACTTCTGTAAGACCAGAAGTACACAGACTTGCTTCTGGAAGGCACCTTAAACAGTGAAGTCCCTATCTCACTGTGCTAATTGTGCTGGACCTGGTATTTCCAAACAAGCTCTGACTGGCTAGGGATGTGCCAGGACACCTTGGCTGTAGCAACTATGAGATGGTGAAGCTGAGGATCCTCAGAGGAAGGAAAAAAGGCAGAAAGGCATGAGTGCAGCTTTGGCCTTCTCATGCACCTGTGCTTGGAAGAATCCCACAGGATACAGACCTGGTGAGAAGAGTGGCATGAGACCCAGAGAGGTTGTGAAGTCTTCATCCTTGGATATCTTCAAAACCTAAATGGATACAGCTCTGAAAAACTTGCTAGAATAACTCGGATTTGAGTAGAGGTTTGGACAAGATGATTTCCACGGGGGCATTGTGACCTTAGCAGGGCTTCCAACCTCAGTGAATCAAGCTGTAATGCCATCAGTTTTATCTAAAAGGAGGAGGATGTCCTGTTAAGGTCTCAAATGAGGCCCAGTATTGCTTTTCCTTGGCTTCAGAGTTTATTGTGTTCCCACTGGAGATGGCTCTGCTATTACAGGCCATCTGCTGCACCGCAACAAACCCTCCTCTCCTTGCATCCTGATTTTATTTCTCATGCAAAATACAATTCTTGGGCTTGTGGCTGTTGGCCTCCATTCTGAAACTGATCTTCAACATTTGTTCCGGTTTCTTCTCAGTGCTTAAGTTCTGGTAACCAGAAAATAGTGCTGGTTGCATTAAGTGTCAAATCTTAAATAATCTTTTAGGCATAAATAACGCCTTATATAATTTTTAAGATAGAAACTTAATTTCATACTTTTTCAGACATAGTTAATAATTTTTTATTACTCTTTTTGACTGGTGCCATGCACTGGCACCAGTTGCAATTTTTTCTCTATTCCAGAGGAACTGTTGTAGAACAGATGTAAATTTTTAATTGTCACTGAATTCACTGGCTTCAGGTGAGGGATGTGGTAAAAAATATCTCACCAAACTTCCATTATCCAGAAAGTTAACTCATCTTGAGTCTGAAATAATGATTGCTCTCCTCTTCTAGTTTGTGGAAAGAAATAAGTGAGTCACGCTGTCAATCTTTGACAGCCATCGTAGGGTATAAAATAATTATAGGTTCTTCTCTTCTTTGACTAAATTAAAAAAAAAACAACTAAATTACTAGTTTTGATATATATAACTAACTTGTATACTGAAAAATAAAGTGAGATGAATCTACTCATGATGTACAAAATTACTACAATTGTGATCTAATTTTGAATTTGGCCTTGTTTTGAGTTTATGCTCAGAGGCCTGAGATTAGGCTAGATAACCCCCAGACTTCCTTTCCAACCTAACCTCTTCTGTGATGCGTTCTATATTTGTGAGTAAAAATACATTTTTATTCCCATTCCAGTCTCACAAATGTAGTAGATAAGATGAAGCATTGCCATGACTATTTGTTTCTTGGGAATGGCACTCTGTGCAGACTATAACCAGGCAAGGGGGCACTTGTAAATAGGTCTCAGCCTGATGGTTCAAGTCTGTGATTGGTGATTACCGTTCATGTGGCAGTGGGTGTATTGGAGGTGTTCAGTTGGGCCCCAGAAGTCCCTTTTGTGTCTGTAGCTCAAGGGACTGCATCTTTTCAGTATGGGTGTGATTGAACAGAAATCCTTCCACCCCTAAAACTTGCAGGTAGAGCTGGATTTTTTAAAACATCGAAGCCTCTTTGAGGCTTATGTCTTTGCACCTCTTTGGGGCTGGTATCAGTGATGTAGATAATAAGGAAAAAGTGTCCCCTTTAAGAACCTAAGTAGTCCAAACCCACTAGCATTACAATTCAGGGTGTCTTGATGCACAAATATGAAATTGTTGCTTTTTTCAATAAAAAACATCTTCTTCAGCAATGGCATGCCAAAATGGGGCTGAGTCTGTTACTAAGGCGAGGATGTTCAATTACAATAAACCTTGCAACACCACATTTCTCAGTCAGGCTTCCACCTCTTGCATCAGAAAGATCAGTTTGGCAGAGCATTACATAATACAGAGCAGAGACAGTGATCCCTGACTCCCTCCCTATGTACATTCTCTGTATGATAGCCTGGAGGCGTCTAAAGGAGAGACACACAAATACGAATCTCTTCAAAGGAGAGCGTAAGCTGAAGAGAAAAGAAAAATGTGAAGGTGCAAAAAAGCTGGATTCAGCTGGCAGTAGAAAACATGGCATTTTCTGAAACATGCTGGACTAAGAAGTAAGTCCACTGCTGTAGCTCCACTGACATCAGGAAGGCCTTGACCCCTCAGGTTTGGATCTGAATTTGAAACAGCATGTCAGCTATTTGACTCAGTGTTTCCATGATAGTCATTTAGAGACAGAGTACAAGAGAGCTCAAACATCAAGAAGCCTTTAACATGAGTTAATTTCTGATACTTCTGTGTTTTGGATCCAATTTGACCACTGCATTTCTGTAACAGAGATAAAAACATCCCTTCCAAGAAGCTGTCCCAAACAGAGACTGCTTCTCTTCATGGGATTGAATTCAAGTTTTATATCTCATCTACAAACATAGGTCAGGTCTAAATCTGCCTAGCATCCCTTTCCTTTGGCTTCTTTCTGATATCGTTTCTTAGGTAACAACGAAAAAGATAATAATACATTTCTGACTGCAAAAAGCTCCCAATAGGCTGTTTAGTTGAAATATCTCTGATTCTTCTGATGAACTGAAACAACACTTTCAGATGCTAGTGTGAGCCTTTCTGTTTCCTTTTAAATATACCCTTAATAGAATTTGCTCCTGAAGGTGTAGAAGAAAATTGTTCTGCAAACTCACTTTATTTTTCAGACCCTTCTGGTTCAGTTCTCCAATCCCCCAAATTGCATCTTTTGAAAACAGATTAGAATTCATGAGAGTAAGAGGACACTTCTGTCTAAGCCACAGAGAAAATGAACAGTTGATACAGAAAATAAGTTCTCTTTTGTTTAACCAACTGCAGATCCTTTTGGGAAGACAGATGAAAGAGAACCTCTCACCAATGCAGTCAGAAGCGATTCAGCTGTGATTGGAGGTAACTTGATTTTTAAAGACTACAGTCACAAAATAATTCTGTCAAGGCAAACATCTAGAAGACTTTAAATCTGGGCTCCATGAAATCTAGTCCAAGGAGTCTTTTTTAATCTGATGCAGGTCTAGTATTTGCTCTATTTATTAGAATGTATCTGTGTCAAACTACCTAGGTAGGCAAATTATGGATTATTGTGGTCACACACGGATCATCAGGAACCTGAGTCTTCTAAAATATAACTAAACTCTGTCTGTCTGCCTGCTTGAGCAGGGGATCTACAAAGATGATCTCCAGAGGTTCCAGCTGTTCTCTGATTCCATGTAAGTGTGTGTTCTAAGACCCAGCTAACTAGTAATTTTTTTACACACCACCCTGGTGAATATTCTGCAGAGTATTCACATATCTCATATTTCCTGAGCTCTCTCTTTGTAATCTGGTGGTGTAGTGGAACTCACCAGGTCATATGGGAGTATTTATGTAGTGGGGAACATTGTCCTCGTAATTTCCTGTATGATTTTAATTTTCCTTTAATGGCCTAGAAGACAATTTATCTCTGTTTATATTGTAGGATTCCCTGTAGTGAGCTGCATTTGATAATATCTAGAAGCTATAAACCAAAGTGTACAAGGCACGTGCAAGGTTCCCGGAGATAACACAGAAGAAAATATGATAGAGCAGGAATTTGTATGAGCATACAGATCTAGAGTTTTAAAAGCAAATTCACTGAACTAACTTTATTTCCAGTGAAAGCATAATTTGACAGAAATTAGGTCAATTATATCAATACTTGCTATTTTAAGTGTTCTTAATAGAAATAAAAACTACCAGGGAGGGTTTGATAGAGGCATATGATTGGGTATGGACTGAGATGAACTGATCTATCCTACCAACTAGCTGCTGTGCATTGGTAATGCATTTTTGAGGTAACTGAGCCGTTTGTTTTGGTTTTCACTCTTTCTATTCTTCCTTTTTTACCCCTTTACAGGTGTAATAGCAGTTGTGATATTTATCATCTTTTGCATCGTTGCCATCATGAGCAGATTCCTCTATCAACACAAACAAGCACATCGAAATAGCCAGAAAAAGGAGAAGGAATACCCGGAAAACCTTGAGAGCTCCTTTAAAGCTGACATTGACTTGCAAAACACAGTGAGCGAGTGCAAACGGGAATATTTTATCTGATGGACAATGCAATTTCTTCTTACTCTTACTCCCCTAACCTCCCTTTCTTTATTCCTTTCTCTCTTCCTTTTTTCTTTTTGAATTCTTTTTTTTTTTTAAACACTCATTTTTTGCTAGCTTCTTTTTCATTTGGAAAAGACCGCCCTGCACAGGAAACACTGAGAACAATCACAGTGCCTCATTCTCTGCACAAGAGCCTGGCAATCACAGTTTACTTCTGCAGCTCAAGAGACCTGTTATCTCATCCTACACAACATAAGATCCACATGCACACCTGGTTTCTGCTGTCAGTTCTTGGATGTTTCAAAGTCCCTGCATTTATTTGTTGTTTGTTTTTTTTTCTGGAGCCATTTGAGTCATTGCTGTTACACTAGAGCTGGACTGTTTAAAGTACAGGTGAAGTAGTTGAACACATAGCTCTGCAGATACTGGGACAGGATAGAGGGAAAGAATGAGACCAAAACACCTGATTTATTTCACGGGCTCATTTACAACAATCATAAAGAACCAGCCAAATTCTCAAATGTTATTAATTGATATATTGTCTTTTGATTTAAATTGTGTTAAATTAATTTGTACCAGTTGAAAAGCTGGTATGACATAAAGGAAAATAAAACTGTCCTCATTAAGCTCCTTCCCCCAACCTCCTGTCCTTTTACTGTAACTTTTAGGCTTCTCAGTACTTTTCCGACACTATATGTATCAACAATAAATATCATTCCCATGCACCTCTTTCACCTCCATCTCATAAGGCTGGCTATGTAGACCCAACATACTCTAGTATAACCCTAGCTGAAGCATGGAAAATAGTAGCTTGAATCTCCAAGGGGTTTAGGAAGCTGCTAGGACTTAGGTGCTCTATATTTGTCTGAAATTTTAGAAATGCAGCATATGCCTGTTCATGCCACATGGAGGATTATCACGCGCTGAGGTTAAACGCTGTTGCCGCTGTGGAAAAGAAAAAGAACATACATGAGAAAAAAACCAAAATAGTTTAATCTTAAACATGACTCACACCTTCTGCCAGCTGTTCTAAAAAAAGTAAAAATAAATCCTACTACTCAAAGAAACCTCCCAAAACTGCATGAAAGATTGATTGGTATTTCCTGTTTGTAGAAATTGGAATAACTTCTCCAAAGCTAAATAGAGACAGGTCTGATGTCATGTCTAAAAAGATTAATATCTGATAAACCCTCTTCACGAGGAAGAACATCAGGGAAACAAAGAGGTCCAAAATGCTCTACTTCATATTAATCTTCTTTCCTTTTTTCTAAAGTTTTCTGTCCTTTCCTTGGTCCTGTTCCCTGGTTGGGAACACTACTGAGGGATCAAATTCTGCCCATTTTATTTCTGCTGCGTGGTTACAGTGTGAAGATGAAAAACCTCCTTTTCAATCACAGACATCCTAAGGGTAAGAAATGAAGGAGCCCCAGCCAGTGAGGTTTTGAACACCCTGTTGTGTACGTGTGACATCTGCCTTTGCAGGGCTTCTGAAGAGATGTAGAATTTGCTGGTGGTTGAATTAAGCCTAGAGTTAAAGGAAAAAAAAATCCTATTCATTGCAGTACTCCTGATAAGAATTAATTTGAGACAAGTGATTGTGCAGCTAAATCTCCTTCTTTGCCCTACTCCCTGTGCAGTCATCCAGGGGTTTCCAGATGGTGGTCCTTTTTACATAGATTAAAAATTAAAGAGTCCCAGTATGAGGTTATAACCCACAGCAAACTGGAGATGAGCTTACACATGCATGAGGTGGTGTTTTCCTAGGCAGCACATTGCAAAGGTATGTAGGTGTTTATTTGTTTGAGTTTTTGGTTTGAGTTTTTTTATGAGGAGAGAGCAGACAAGAATAAATAAATAAATGACCATCTGGGTACAGTGATTCTTTACCACTTCTTTCGGAGCGTTCAGGGAAGAGAAAGCAGTCTTGGAGTGACATCATTCTTATGTGAAGAGGAATATGAGGCCAGCCCTATAACCAGAACTCTTCATTGAGCTATTTTATAAAGCTATCTATGTGGAAACTAGTCTGGTGCAATTCTTCCTCAGGCATGGTCATCTGCAGCCCTTTTGCCACACCCTGTCAGTTTGGGTGACACAAGTACTTGATAGTGTTTCTGTGTGGTGAGTGTGGGAATGACGGACTCAGTAGCTGGGTTCTCTTTACATTGCTTTGTCTTTGGCGGTAAAATCCTGGCAAAGCAATTATCTTGTCTCTTCCCTTCCTCCAGATCAAGCTGCTTTGTTTGGCATGGCAGAAAGGGAGGAATCAGAAAGTTCATGGGCCCCTCTGCCCGTGTTTGAGTTATCTTTTCTGAAATGGCCTCTGATGTCTCTATGAGACATCTCTGATGTGCTAATGTGCTTAATTGGCTATATGAAGAACGGAATAGGAAGATAAAACTCTGAAAATTTAGCTAGGTTGGGGTGTGTCTGTAAAAAGAAAGAACTGCACAGCAATGCATGCAAGAGTGTACAGAGACGTGCATATATACCTGTGGATGTACTGGGATGGGAAGATTTTTATGCTACAGGGCTGAACAAATGAACACATTTGTATGGACTTCTAAATCAGGATGTCAAAATTATTCTTATTAAAAGATAGCTAAAATATACTAAGTGAAGTACTCTAAATATGAACTCCTTTTTGGTTTTTAGGTTGTTTTGTTCTAATGCTTTCTTTAGTGAGGGCATAATCGATTTCCTTCAGTACCAGTTAAAGGCAATTAATAATTTTTTTTTTTTATATAAAAGAGAAGAAATGCAGTTTTGAAAAAATCTACTAGTGCTAAAATTCATTTTCCTTAGTTCAAATTAGAGCTTTTTTCCCATGTATTAAAACCATTTCCCAACTATTTAAAACCATTTCTGCTATTTTTGTTAACATTTCTTTTTAAATGGGGTGTTTTCCCTTTTACTTTTACCTATCATTCTAGATAATATTTTTCAGTAAACTGAGGGGATAATACTTTTTATACATAAAATATCAGGTTTCATTTCAGTAGAAAACCTGAGACTGTCAAAGAGTTGTTTGGAGGCATTGTTTGGGTTTTCTTCCTTCCCCAAGGTGAGTTTCATAATAAAAGTAAGGGACGGGTAGAAGGATACTAAGTCTCTTTTTTTTTCTTTTAGTGATATGATATGATATGATATGATATGATATGATATGATATGATATGATATGTAAGCTCTGAAAATTATTATTGCTAGGCAGGGATTTTTAGACTGTGAAATTATGAAGTATTTTAGATATGGATTTAAGCACTGCAGATTCCTGTTTTGCAGAAAAGACTTGACCAATAATAGCCGTGCTTATAAAGATACTTAGTCATGCAGCCTGAGCTGGATGCCCAGAAGGACTCTCTGTGAATCCCAGTGCCTGGCTATAGAAAACAAAGCAAGGCTGGATGTCAGAAAGCTAACTCCAACTAACCTTCAGTGTGACATAGGCTGCCACCTGGGTGAAGGATAGGCTTTACAAGGAATTTAGGCTCTCGAGGATGTGGATCAATGCTTAAGTGACTAAACAAAATGAGCATTTAACTCAAATTAATTTCAGTTGAGTTTCTGTGTCTGCCTTGCTGTGAAATGTTCTAGTATACTGCAAGACATTTAAATACCTTTGAAAACTGAGTCCCATTTCTCTTTTGGAAATAAAACCTCAGTCCTAAGTAAGTTACCTGTGTAATTGGCAGTTAGTATTTCATCTGTCCTTATTCACTTAGTAGAGACAAGACAATGTAAGTGTTTTGGGTCAATTTTTTACATGTACACTTGTGAAAAATGTACATGGCTCAGCACTTAGGTTACGTCTGCAGTGAAAAAGCCAAATAAAAGTCATACTTTTAACTCATATGGGCTAAGCCAGAATTCCCACCTGGGTAAATATAACTGTAAAAATGAGACATATAGAGCTGTGCTATTATCAGAATGTGTTTAGTCATGAGATGCCCCTGATATTTAAGTTAAAACTATAGCCAGATTACAAAAATAAGATGTTTTCTCTCAAATTTATTTTAACCTGATCTAGCTAGACTTATCTCATCCTGTTTATCAATTGCTCAGTTTTTACAGTGTAAGCCAAACCCTCATTTTAATGAGATCTTTGACTATATTAGCATTTAGCTGATCACATATTTCACATACTGGGTGAGGAGCAATCAATATATATTGTTTCACTATGGTGAGGAGTTATGAATCTTTTCCTAATGAAGTCAGTTATTGATTTTGGTGAAGATAAGATTGAGTCCAAGACCTGTGAAGCACTTGGATATTGCTTTTATCTGAGTCCTTTGGGTTTGTAATATTTTGCATTTGGTTTTACCTACTGCCTGTTTTACAACTGTCATCCAGTCCTGTCCAGCCCTGTGGCTGGTGAGGACAGGGCAAATGTCTCAAACATCCTGTAAGATTAAATGAATCACTAGAGATGCCTCTCTCTCTCCATTGATTTTAGACAGGGTAGTCTCCTGGCGATAGACCAAACAAGTTACTTCTAGCAGAATTTGCCTATGAATCCAAATGTTACAATAGTTTTGCAGATCCAGTAGACGCCTCTGCATAGGTATTACAAGTGACTTTTTTTTTACTGAGGCGACAGCTGGGGTCAAGGAAGGATACTTTGCATCTAAAATTACACTAAACATCTCTGCCTAGTAAATGCATACATCCCCTTGTAGCCAAATACATGAAAATCAAGTTTCAAAGTACCGCTTTGAGCTGGTGACAATATGATCAGTAATCTGTGGGGCTTGGAAGTGGGTAATTCTCCTTTCAGTCTGTTTTCAATCCAATATCCATTCTTTTCACCTCACAGGGGAGCTTTGGCAGATAGCATACATGAAGCCAGATCCACACATTTCCGAATCTAAAGCTAACTCAGCCCCCTCAAATACCTTTCTATGTGTCTGGTGCCATTTGAGATGATACTGGGGTGTCTCTGCATCTCCAGTAAGGATCTAAGTCTCCTGTCATATCTTGCATCTGTTAACCCCAAGTAGCTATGTCTGGTACTTGTTGGCTTTTCAAATTATAATAAGTGCCCATCCAGAGCCCCTTAGTTCTCAATGAGATGCCTGAAAAAATAAATCCCATCTTCAGAACAAAATCAACCTTCCTTCTGTAAGGAAGCCGGTCAGTTGACGTGCATCCTCCACCTCAAATTAACAAGAGGGTAGAGGAGGCAGAACTTGTATTCTTTGTGGTCCACCATCTCATGCCATTGTTGTCTGTTGCTCTCACCTACACAAAGTTTACCCTAAACAAGACCAGTTTTAAGTATTCTTCTGCACTGCTGTTTTTTCACAGACACAAAGGAGTCTTTTTCAATTTTGTTTTTCAGAAAGCAACACTTTATAAAAGACTTGAGCAAAGTGTGAGACCTTGTGAGTGCTATTTCAAAGCTTTAATGCAGTTTTTCAATGCCTACTTATCAAACAAGCCAAGTGATGTAGTTACACCCCTGCCAACCCAGGGGCCTTATCCAGAGTCTGTAGAGGTTGGTGGGAGGCCTCTTGCTTGACTACAGTTAGAGTTGCACCATGCCCTTGAAGGTTTTGGGCATTTTCTTCACAGTTTACTATCACAACTTCAAAGCATGATTTGTTCCCTTGGGTTCTGCACTTTGCTGCCCTTTCTTTCCCAGTGGAAAGTTCTTCATGTCCTCTTTTGGTGTGGGCGGCCACCTCCTCCCTGCGACTTTTGTACATGAAACTTCTAGACACATTCTTCTTTGGGGTCTGAAGTAGCTTTTTTCTTTGATTGTTTATTTCAAGACATGCATATAGAGAGTTTGAATATTTCAGTGTATTGGTACTTCTTTTTGTGATCTTTTGCAATAAGTTACTCTGACAAAAACAAAAATTGGGAAAAAAAGCACACTTTCTGGTGAACTCTTGTAATTTGTAAGCTCGTTGTTTGTTGTTTGTAATGTGTTGAGTCTACAAGCCGAGCTAAGGAAGGATTAAGGCAACAGTTTGTGTTGACAGTGTCACTCCATATCTAGTTCACCTCTGTTTTCTTCATCCCTCCTTTTTCTTTAACACGTGGAGCTATCAAATTGCTGGTAGGAGTCAGAGGAGCTTGTTTTACAATTCAGATTAAGATTATGATTTTTCTCCTGGCAGTCACAGAAACCAAAATGTCAGCTGGGCGTTCAACCAGAAGGGAGACTGCACTCCATCGTGGAAATGTAGTCACCTAGAGGTGGTGACATCTAAGGGGAAAAGAGGACCCTAACACTTCAAACTGCCATTGTGATGGGGCAGTGAAGGAGGCAAAAGCTCTCGGAAAACGTACGCTGTTTGAAGCCGTGCACGGTAACCATCAGATGGATATGAGGCTTTCAGGTTTTTTTCAGTGGTTGGTTTTTGCCATGGAATGAATTGCTACTTAGTCTGCCAAAACATAGTCTTAGTTGTCCTGATGATCTGTAAAGTATCGGAGACATGCTTCAAACATGGGAGAGGATTTCAAAGCTCTGGCTGACACCAGATCCAAATCTCCCCTTAGATCGCTGGAACTCGCCCAAAGGAGAACTGGGCATGGTCTCCCTCAAACAATCATAACATTTAATCAAATGTTGGGTACAATAGGTGATCCAAAGAATGGTGTTTGCTTAGAGACTTTCCACTCCCCATCCCTCCCTCATTTAGCATGCTTGTGGCAGGTTTTTTCTAAACTACTGACTGCTGTTCACATTGCAACACCATTTACTTTTTGATATGCTAGTCATAACTCTCTTCACAAATTTCAATCCCACAGCCCTAAATAGAGTCCATTTGGAACGAGTTTTGCATGGGAAATTATTTATTCACTTTTGCATGCCCTTTACAGCTCCTTCTTGCATCCTTTAGGCACACCCTTTTCTGATGTGTTTTGTCATTGCTGCCAATGCAACACCCATGTTGTCAAGAAGGAAGAACAAGTGTTTCTTAGGTAAAGCTTAGATACAGCCAGTCACAGCCTCACTTCCTATTCACAACACACTGGAGTTGAAGTTTTGGGAGCTTAGGAGAGCAAACAGGTACATTTTTTTATTCAGACACCGAGTCATAAAAATCTCTACTCTGTGATTTTTGCAAATGAAATCTGTAACACAGACCATTATATCTAAATGACAGTGAGAACCGTAACATTGTCGTACCTGACCTGCTTGGAAACCCCCTTTCTGAAAGAAACAGAGCCAGCTTCAGAGCTGGTTGTAATCCTGTTTAGGTCAATGTAGATCCATCACAGATGAATTTAGCCTCATATTGCTCTTGCATTGATGATCTCTTGCAAACTGGGGATGACATACATGAATCCAAGTCAGGACCTTATGTTTATCATCCCTTACTGCTGTCAACGAGAATTGCAATCACTGATACCGTGTTGTTTTCTAGCAGAACTATGGATAAAATTTGGGATAAGGCAATGAACTTCAACTCCACAAAGCCCATAATATGGCTTATGTCACCTTCAGGAGTTTCTGAAAATGTGTGTTTGGGTAAGGTTGGTCTGTAGGTGGTGTCTTGCCAACCAACATGGGAGTCTGCCCACTAACACTGGAAGGACTTTACAGGATTTTAATGGATAAAGGCACTCTAAAAAGAAAAAATAAAAGGGCAAAATGGCAGCTGAGATTAACTATTTGTAATAATAAAAAATTGGTTCTTTCTACAGATGAGCCCTTCATCATTCATTTTACTTTATTCTACTCAAATTGTATTAAATAAATCTCTCAGAACTCTGTTCATTTTATTAGCAAAGCTAAAAAAAAGGCTTTTATTTTAATGGTTCGTCCAAGGGTAATGCAAGAGTCTCTCAGTTACAGTAAAAAGCAAAATGGAGATTTAGATTATTCCCCTTTCACTATCTGGTTTTCTAAAGAGAATTCCACAGGACGTTGCCTCAGTCTAAGTCAGTTTTGTAGACAATGTAACATGTCTTAATACCCTGTTAAGGGATTGAAAAAATTTAGCCTTAGCTTCTTTTGTTTTCTATGGTTACTGTTGTACAGAAGAAAGACTTAAACTGTAAGTAATGTATATTTAATAAAAAAAGACTTTTTGTATGATTTTGTGTCGAAGACAAATGCCTCCTCCTGTCTTTTTATTTTATCTTCTAGCTGAATGAACATTAAAAAGTGCTGATTATGGGGAAAATGACTTTTCAGGTGTTTCTGTGTTAACTCTCAGCCAACACACCTCACTGGATAGTACTACAGATTTATTGATTTCAGCTATGGCTGAAAGTTAATGTCAGAGGAAATCTGGTCATCATCCACATCCCTGACATAACTCATTAATTCTGGTGTGCTGACTAAAAGCCCTGTCTGCAGATACACCTTGGTTTTGGTTAGAAACCTGCCCAGTCGCAGCTCTGTAGCTCTGTACCCACGCTCACAGATGTGTGCACACACGTTCTCCCTCCCCAGCCTGCTGTGCAGAAACATCCAGTGTTTCTGCTTCTTCCATGGGTCCCCTCACACAACAGCTGCACTCCTGGCTGTCACAGGGATCACACTCACACCCCGCTGCCTTCACACGTGTGCCTAGCCTGATAAATGGGACGTGGCTCAGTCTCAGGGATTGTGTCTTGGCTTTAAGTGTTTGGTCTGATTATTTTTTCCCCTTCCTTGGAAGCTGAACACATAAATCTCTGAGTCTCCTTTGAAAATCACAGTGTTTGATGCTATCAACCAAGAGCCAGTAAACACTGACTTAGAAAACAGCACATCCTAGGAAGTACAGATAGGAGGACTTTTTCATGGGTTTCACGTGCTTGGGTCTGCTGCAATTTCTACCCTAAACTGCTAGTACTTACATATTCTGTGTTTCAATCAGCCAAACATTTTCATATTACCAGGGGAGACATGGGTCCCATTGTCTTACAAATTTCTCTGCGAGTTTTGTTTTTTCCTTTAATTTCTGGACAGCCTGTCACCCTGAGGGCAGGGTTAACACAGGTTTGTAGTCCTGCCTGGAGATGGGTTATCTGGCAGGACAGCTTTGCACTACCTACTTTGGGGTTCTACATGCAGTGGTGCACAGTGCCCATCTCATGGGGCTGTTCCAGTCTACCCCAGGCATCCCAGTCCACGCCCAGCCATGCAGCACTCAGGCACCAAAGCCATCCTACCCAGCAGAACCCTCCTGGTGTCCCCTTGTCCCTGGAGGCTGCAGGAGATGGGGTTAGGTATCACTTGACTTAGGCAAAACTTCAAGTAACAATTAATTCCACACTGAGTTGCTTCACTCAGAAAAAAAAAAAAATGCAAGACAGAACTATATAAATCATTCAGACTTTCTTTGTAGCTAATGTAGTGGGAGCAGTAACCTTACAAAGGTTTTATAAGGACAATACAATCTCCTACAATTTTATTTTTAATCCAGACCTTGGAAATTACATTTGCATGGCTTATAGTCTGGAAATGTCAGTGTTAATTGATTTTCATTTTTCTGAGTGGAGAGAGAAAAACTATTTTCTTTTTCTTTAACACCTTAAGTGGGTGCTTTAGTCTCCCCCACGATTTTGGGGTGGTTTGGGCTTTTTTGGTATTTTTTTCAATGCATTATGCTTCTTTCTTCCTGAATAGGAACATGATGAGTTAAAAACATTATTCAGAGGTTACCTTAAATAACTGCACTTGTGTAATGGAAATGCAGATATCTATTTGGCAGACTGACAAAACTTCATTTATTGCAGTTTATGGCTAGTTAGCAATGTCTGGAAGAGGGGACAAGATATCATCGTGGGTTGTGGTCAAATCTCCTTCAGCACCTGCTCTACTTTTCTATCAGGTAGAATTAAGGAGAAGAAAAAAAGCCTCTTTTGCAACCTCCATATGAGTAGCAGGTGTTTTATTTTAAAGCTTTATTTCTTCAACCAAGGGCCCATGGGCAAATGTATACAGGCAAATACCTTTAAGTGAACACTGCTGTGAAAGAAAGGCAGGAGCCTGCTGAAATCAGCCGTGGCACTTTTTTGCTTTTTGCCCACAGTGTGAGTTCTAGGCAGCTGCAGTCAGTGCTTATTTTTCTAGACCTGGTGGCCAAGTAATCGTAAAAAGCAGCCATACAGGGTCATATTTTTCTTCCAAACCCCCATGCTGGTGATGTCTGTATTTACCTCTTCTTAGCTTGAGATCATTTCTCTTCCTTTCTCAAAGCCCAAATTAAACAGCCTTTGCCTCAGTTTAAGCCCATTACAGCTTGTCCTATTGCCAAAGCAATGGAAAGAACAGCTCAATCCTTTCTGGCCATGCAGCGGCCCTTTTCCTCTGTTTGACTATCTTAACTATCTGTTTAGTTATCTTATCCTCAAACTCTTCAGTTCCCTTGATTTCAGACAAACCAAACCCACTTCCCTTACACTTTTCCTTGCATTTCTAACCTATATAATCACAGAAGGCAGCCTGTAAGAACTTAATGTTAAATTAAACAGTTGCAGTGTCAGAATTCACTACAGCACAACTAATCTACTAATTTTTTTCTCTACCCCAAATTATTTTCCTCATTCCAATTCCCTGCCCTCTTCTCTAACAAAATGTTTTCAGACTTCTGCATGATGGGGGCCAAACCACCCTGCAAAGCCAAAACACATGGGGCATCAATAGTACGGTTTAAGAGTCTGGTATAAATGCTCATGCATCAGAAAGGAGCTGCCTGGCACAGACATCAGCTCTGTTTGCTATTACTGCTGGTGCCCAGGATGGAGAAGCACCTCAGCCCCAAATGGTTAAGCAAAAATCTCCCTTTATTAGTTCACCCCATCCTCCTAAAAGGCTGCAGGCTTTTGTGAAGAAAGAAATCTGCTTCCACCTGGGAGGAGACTATTTAAAAAGTGATAGGGAAGAGATGATGTCGGGGTTCTGTTTCCCCCACCAACACGGCCAAGGGTTCAGTAAATATTGCAATAAGAAAGTTACTGCAGGAGGAAGGGATTTTTTTTCCAGAGCAGACTGTTGTGCAGAATCCTTACAGTGTGATCCAGAGGCTCCTCAACACCATCAAGTTAAAGAAACTCTGCAGACTAAAAGGAGGGTTCAAATGGACTTCATGTACCTGTTAGGGCAGGTGATGGTCCTGGGATCTGAAATCAAACATATCACTTTGAGACACTACTGTGAAAAAAAGAGAGAACCAGTCAAGATTCTCATGACCAATATTGGTTTATATGTGCGTATAAATATATATTTACTTACCCACCCCCTCAATATATGTACACACACCAGATAAAATACATATACCTACATGTACTTATATATGGGGTATATCTGTATATATATTTATGTGTATAAGCCCTCTCTGGCATACATTTCCACTTCTCAGCTATTGAAAAAAACCCTTGATTACTATTTCCATGGAATAAATTCCTTCCTTTACAGCAGGAGGACTTGAGTTCGCTAAGGCAACAGAAGTTTTGCACTGCGTCTTGCCTCTTATGCCATGTGGTATTTAACATCCTAAATCCCAGTTGTTGACTGGCACAAAATACCCACAAGGCTCGTGCATTTGGGACCACAGCTCAAGTGCTGAGCTGCTGCTGCATGTACAAGGAGGCGAAGGGAAATAATGGCTCTGCTTTGAATCTCAGGGACACACGGGGTTAGTGTGGTGTGTGCCTGACGAAATTGAAACTCATTCTTTTGATGGGGATACTGAGGACAATTAGTGAATGTATTACGATCCACTAAAAGCAATAGGAGATAATAAGCCACAAATTGGCCAATATATAATAAGCATGGTGCTTTCAAGAAAGTCTCCTTTATATTTGCTTCAGCCCTCTATGTTTCCTGTGCCTCTCATGACTCTAGCATGGTTGCTGCCTACTAGTGAGGTTACATGTTGATGCTATTAAAATAAAGAATAAAAGACAATAATTAATATTTCTTTCTGTTATGAGAGATTACTGTTAAAAACAAAAAAAACCCTGATGATCTTAGAGGAAAAGACCAGACATCTCAAGGCAAAGAAGATTCAATATGCAACTTCATTACAAAACTGTCCCTGGAAAAGCATTTTAGTGATTTGTGAAGATTTTTCATTAAGTGGGAGCTCCATGAAAAATATTATGGAAAAGCTCTCCAAACAGGAGAAGCACCAGCAGCTCTCTGAAACGTAACAAGATCTGCAAAACAGGTTCCTGCTGCCATTGGAGGTGGCAGGTTTGAAAGGAAGCCTAACTGGAGGAGAGCTGCAGAGGCTCAGGGGGCTCCTGAGCTCAGGCATTTTTGTGATTTTGAGGGCCAGTGGGTCTCCCCAGTGCTGTGGGCACTGCTGTTCCACCCCAGCAATGGCAGGTCTGGGTCTGGGGGGTGCCTACAGAAACTATTTCCCAAGGTGGGAAACTGGAAACGTTCACAGCAGCACTACATGTATGCACCAAGGAAGTGGTTTCTGGATGTGAAGCCATCTTCTAAGTGTATTTTCTGGCTAAGGATTATGTTTCAGGCCCAGCCTAGCAACGTATTCATATAAACTAAACAGCAGAGGGGTTTGCTATCCTTGTAGGGAATTAATTAGATTTAAATTTGCATTTGATTTGACAGTGTTCTCATAATATGCCAAAATCTTTGTAAAAGACTTGTGAATATTTTTAAGGCTTTTATGCATCTGGAGTCCAAATCATGATGTTTTCTTATCTATTGATATTCACCATTTTATGCCAAAAAACTGACAACATCTGCTAGTTTCAGACTAGGGCTTCCATTATTGAATGTCTCTTTGTTTCTTTCTTAGTCTAGTAGAAGAAAAAGTCTCTAGAGAAATACTATGAAGAGCTAACTTGTCATCACCAAAATACAAAGACACAACAAGCTTGTCCTTGCCTTCAAAAATAAACTACCTTGCATACACTACGGAAAGAGATCCAGAACCAAGACTAAAAATATTATTCATCAGCCACAAGAATTTGGAGCAGAGGAACTTCCGGCTATGTTCAGAAGAGCTTAAATTTAAAGTTCTGATATTGCACTAATTCGATCCAATTGGGCAGGATCAGTGGGCAGGAACCACACAAACGTATAATTCACTTCCGTGGGCTTTTGGATGCTTAGCACCACAAAAGAGCCTGAGGCAGAATATGCAAAAACAATAGTGTCATTATCAGTGTTACTTTGCAGGTTTAACACTATGCATAATTGAAAAAAAAAAAGCACTTTCGCAGCTAGAAAATCATATCACATGTATTTTGAGTCTTGTTCTCATACTCACACACTTTGTCTGCTTTCTCACTCGGAATACCTGACTGAGAGCCCAAACACAAACCTACAGCATTTGTAGACCCATAAGGATGGGCAACCTGGCCTGGACTAGAAAGGACTTATGGCTATTGAGAAGGTAACAGACAGAGTGCTAATACTTACTGAGCATAAATAAAAAAGACAGGAACAGAATCCTTCTAATGATTAAAGAAAAATTGATGCCTTTCTAAGGTGAGACATTGTCCTCTACTTGAAAAGTTATATGAATGTGAGGCTGAAATCTATCACGATTGATTGGCAAATGTGGGATTCAGCTTTGTGGTGAGTAACCTAATTTAGGGGCTCAATTTTCTTCCTTAAAATACAGTTCTAATGGCATTTTCACTATGCAACAAAAATGGATGGTTGGCAGACATGATGGAGGACTTCATGTGAAATACCAGAATAGCAGCTAAAGAAGAAGCAGTGTAACCAAAAATGTCTATAATAGCACCAGATGCCAGTATTTAGGCAACCAGATTTCACCCTTAACCTCCTTGTCGATACAGCGATGCTGACATCCTGCTTTGCAAGCTGAGTCCCCCACACCCAAAGTGAAGCCGCAACAGCAGTGTCCAGGTGTGATGTGATACACAGAGCATGCAGACTGCCAGCTGAAATACAACACACCTTAGCACCCTTCCAAAACACGACCAGTATGCAGAGCTTTGCAGCACAAGTTCCCATTTTAATCAAATCTGTATTTTTTCACACACAAAATACAGCGAAGCCGCAAGCCTGCCAGATAACCCTCTGATTTCATGGACAGCATGAAATCTGGATGAAGTTTCCTTCTGCATTTTCAGGGGAAGAGGTTGCACAGGAAGGAAAATAGGCTTGCTGCTAAGCATCTGCACCTTATAGGCAAAAAAACAAATTTCAAAGGGAATCTGCCAGAAGGCAGATTTCTCAGAGGTATGGTGATAAGGCAGCAGTTCAGGTTTAAAGAGACATTGAACTAAAAATAATCAGCATAGTTAAAAAAATACTGAACAGCTGTTTTTCACAGCTAATGTTCACCACATACAAGCTGCAGCTTTTGACATTCAAGTGAAATGGTGAAGCTGACTGCTTTTCACAAATCTTGCATCTGAGATGTCAGGACACTGATAATTTCAACTCAAAACTGTCCCCTGCCTTCCCACTCCACTCCATCGGTGCTCGGGAGCCTTTAAACAGTTCATCAGTACCTGAATCAAAGTCCCTTGTTCCCTGGAAGATCCGCAGGAATTTCTTGAGTTACATCAATAGGTCAAAACTATCTTCTGAGTGAGTCAGAAGGGACCTTACTTTTCCCATTTCTATTGTTCCAGTAGCTTTCCTATCATTACCCAAAACTGTCAAAGAGTCCATGTCCTCTCTTTCAGTATCCTTAAATTTTTACAGCTTACCTCTATTAAAAGCACCTAAAAACTGCTTTTCGAGAGATCCTATATTTGAATTATTTTTTTTACATGGCATATATACAGATTTGTGTGTGTATTTTGGGGGTTTTTATTTCTTTATCTATAAATAACCTCTACTGCTAAATATGTGTCTGAACTTTCTCCACCCGAACAAAAGTTCTTCTTGCTATTTTGCACTACAGACTATGCTATTCAGAACAAACAAGTTACAGCATAACAAATTCCTTCATAGTTCATTGGAATTATGCTAGCAAAGAATTACCGACTTACCCTTCCCCTCATTAGCATCCTTATGGTACAGTTAACTAATGCAATGTCTGGGCCAAATTCACTAGTAACTATTAAGGACTAGATCACCTTGAGAGCTCTGCATTTATATGATTATAAAGCCAGTGAAATTTAACGCTACTCGGAAATGAATCAAGCTCAACATTTACGTTGATTAAAGCTGAGTTACGCTTTGTAGCCCTCTGACAAAGTTCTGGCTGAAATAAAATAACATAAAATAATAAATCATTTTCTACCTCCTGCATTTCCTTATCCCTGGGGAAGAGGGAGAACTCTGGTTTGGGTTTTTCATTGTTGTTTTTTCTTCCTCCTAAGTCCCCAAAGCATTAATTAGCTGCTTATATTTTTCTCTACCAAGTAATACATAGTGACGCAGTTTGTTAACTCAGCTAGGGCATTTCTCCCAGAACTAAATTCCCTTGTTATCAATACACACCTTCCATGGGATTACAGTTACTGAATTACTTTCTAAACCATTACCACAATATCTTAGCAGGAATTTCCCAAGATAATTTCTTATCTTACCCACAGATTTGTTTTTTGAAAGATTATCACTTTTGCAGTTTTGTGTAGTCCTCTGGTTTTGCTGAATGGTAGCAAGCTTTGCTCTGAATACTGAGAATTGTCAAGCATCCTAACATGCATGTATTCTCATCCTCATCCTCCAGAGAGATGTCAAATACTCCCTGTTTTCTTATTTCTGCAGTTATTAATTTTTCTTCTTCATCCATTTAATCTGTGCTCAAGGGTCAACTAGACCTAAATGAGATATTCCCTCCCTTTTTCACACATACCCTTCTCTCTCTATTTACCTTTTTCACCTCTCTGCAAGTAGAAGGCTCTAAATCTCATAAAATATTTTAGGGCTAATTGTGGGAAGTTAATGAATGATTTGATCTCTCTTCAGGATTTAAATTATATGAATGTAGGAAGAATTCGCAGTGTAGCAGAACCCTTTGAAATCTGTTCCACCAAAACTGACTCACTGTGAAACTAGGCCAAAATGTTTAGTACCTGCTCCAACACAAACTGAAAACAGTAGGAATGTTGCCTCTTTCAAGGAATAGAAAACAAACATGTACATTTGTATACTAAGTGTCTCTGTGTGATTTTGATTCATGGAAAAATTCTCATTGACGTAATTGTATTTGGACAAATAGTCTAAGCCATTATAAAATGGAAATTCAGATTTGGGTCACCAAGATCGGCTGCAAGGTTTTATGGATTAGTGTTTCTGAAGCCACCTAAAAGGGAAAGGTTTATAGAAAACAAATGTAAATCTGGGTAATAATAAGAATTCTGGATGCAGTTTTAATGGAAAAACAGTGATTTATTTGCATATATAAAATTTGCAGAAATGGGAAGATTTTGTCAGCATTTCCATGAGTAAGTTATTCAAAATCTTCTACATGATATGAAATATGCCATATTAATAAGGCTGGAAAGGGGTGCTCAGATGTATATTATGCATCAATGGAGAAAAGGTGAAATTGTTTGCAACTATGTGAAAGGAAAACAAACCCCTTCTCAAAAACACTCTGCATTTTCTTCTCAATAAGTTGTCAGAAATATTATTCAGCTGCTCATTTGGGATAAAAAGGCCCGTTGCAATGCCAGCCTTTTCAGGGGACAAAGCTGCATAATTTTGCCCATTACTCTGGCAAAGTGCTAGCAGAATTTCTCTCTCACATTAAAGCAAAGCTGTTTGCCTCCATCTACAGCTCTGAGGTCCCTTGTGGTAAAGTTGCTAGGAAAATGGTAAGTCGTATCTATGAAAAATTGCATAAATTCCACACACCCCACTATACCTGACATTTTTCTCCTTTTCTGCTATTTGTTCAGGCACAATAAATGCCTAACCTTTGTTGTGTAATGGAGTAGCTGGCTATGGGACATTTAACTTACTAGACCTCTGCAGTGCAGAAATAGAATGAAAAAAATCTAAGCTAACTTAAAAGCCTTTCAGCACTCCAGCGTTGGTGGCAGAGCTTTGGAGAAAGTGTGGGGACTAGGTCATCAAAGGCAGCAGATTTTTACTACCCTTCCCTTAAAGCAGGCAACACAGAGAAGCAGAAAACACTTCCTGTAGCAGGCACTTCCCCGGCAGTCACCACAGTGTCATGCCACGTGTCTTGTTGCAGGATGGCTGTGATCCCTTCAAGGCACAGCGAGGAGGTACAGCTGCTTCAGCACTGATTCCCACCACCATCAATAGTCGTATTTTAATGCTCTTTTGCTGTTGCCACTCTCTAAAGACAATCTTCTGCTCGTGCTGGCTGTCCTGCGCAGAGCTCTCCCGCAGAAGCTGGCGGGGATGCCTCGACCAGAAGGGGAGGAAACATTACTGTGAGGGAGGGGAGCTTCAGGGGAGGTCCCATCGTCCAGGTGAACCTTCCTCTAAGGTTTCTGAACCCCGAAGACAAACATCGCCAGTCTTCCAAGAGCCATCAGGGGATCTCTGTATCGGGAGGGAAATACAATGAGTCAAATATTTCCAGGGTGTATTAAAAAAGAAAAAAAAGTCTTCCTTTCTCTCTGTTGTAAGAAATTACAGCTCATCGTGTTGCTATGGTTTTACTTTAAGATAGTCATGTCTCAACTGTTACCCTTTGCCGACTGGAGGCAGAAATGAATCACCTTTCCCCGGAGTGCGCAGATTGCACGTTCCCAAGCGCCATCTACTGGTGTTCCACCCGGGAGCCGCTTCCAAGCACACAAGTATCCCTCCTTCTGGCGTTTGGCAGGGCGCGAATTCAACAAATTTGTGTTCCTACGACTTTCAAGAAAGCACGAAGACGTGTGAGATAGGAAAAGAGAGCTCCTCCTCTGCCGCCTGCGGAAAGACAGCTGCTGGAACCATGCCCGGGAAAAGCTTCAGCCTGGATTTCATTAGATGAGAGGAGATAATTCAATCAGAGTATCCAAAGCCATGCAAAACTGGACCTCATTTGTTCTTCTGGTGAAAATTCCTGCTTCGATTTCTTCACCCGTGGAAGGAAAAGTCTTGAAAGAACATATTCAGTAAACCCAGATCTCCTAGATCATATGACTAAATCCCCAGAGCTTTCAAGATGATTTTCTACAAAAGTTCTCTAAACATTGTATTTTTCTCAAGACAGACAGTGGAGCAAAATACCTTTGTTAGTTGGCTCTGTAACTCTCTATCATTTTAATTAGCAAAACCATATTACTACTATATAACTATTTTATTCAGTTTTACTAAGCACTGTTTATTTTGCATTTTTTTCTTTCCTAATTATCTTACCTTATTTTTATAGTTAGTTTTAGAAAATAATCTTTTATTATTTTCTGTCAGAACTTTGTTGAATTTCAAGCAAATTTGCCAAAATATTTGATACCTAAGCAAAGGATAACAACTTACTAGTAAAAGCGTGGACTTAAAAATATCTTCAAGGTGACTTTGAATATTCTCAGTTCTGAAGAAGTTCTTTGAAGATATCATCCCAGCTCTCTCACCTGGAGGCTTTCGTACCCTGAAGTAGCTCAGAGCATCTACTAATGTATTCAGAGCCTCAGTGGCAGGTGCCTTAGAAGTCGTTGTGGTAATGCATTCCTGATTCCTGAAGACTAACTGTTCTTACCTCATGGGACTGACCTGTAGGGAATGTGTTTGTGATGTTGACCACCACTGCTAGTTCATAATGGCCCTTAGTTGGTGGGCAGCATTCAGGATGTTTTGTACACCCACTGCTCCCACAAATGAATCAGGAGTCTGGTTTCTTCAGAGGACTGAAAATATTACACATTTCCACCTCCCCTCGGTTAAAGTAGACTTGGAAGTAGCTTAAAATAGAAAGGCATAACCCCCTGCCCAGTACTCAAAATATCTACAGGCATCGTCTGCAAAATTTGGTTTGAACATTCCTTTGTATATTCTCACACAAGAAGCCAGACGCATACCAAAAAGATGGGGAGGTTTTCAAATCATGTTAAAGATATTAGGACTTGAAATAAACATGTTACTACATTTTTTTGTTACAAATTCCCCAGTTTTGGTGAGCTTTCTATGCAGAAACCTTCCCCTACTCAAGAAGGCAAATATCTGCAAAATCATCTGTACAAATCTCAAAAGAGGATTTTTGCACTTGTAATGGTCCTGATCTGTAACAAATTGATGTAATCTCCCATGAAGGAAAAGAATAAATCACAAATCAGGAAAAAGTGCCTCAAATAACAGACTCAGGAACCAATCTCCCCATCAAGGAAACAGACCTCAGTGTAAAATCCCATGTGCTTTGTTACTTGTGAGAAATTCCAGCTACTAGTAAAAGAAAAAACAAAAAATGCCAACATAATCTAGCAATGTGGCCTTTAGCCCCTTGAAATGAATGCTAATCCTCCCTTACACCATGAGCCAGAGGAGGGTTGGCCTGCAGCTGACAAACTGTCCAGTTTAGGATTCAAGACAGACTGGGTCATGGCCCAGGCTTGCTAGAAGTGCGGTATCTTTCTGCAGACAGATTAGATTTTCTAGCGTTTGGTTTGGCTTTGTAAAGCACTTGCTGGCTGTCCCATCTTGATCCATCTATTGGGGGCAGAAGATTGGTTTTATATTGTGCAAAGATGGTGCCACTTGTAGAGGCCCTAATCTTGTATTGCAATTCAATATAATAAGTCACCATTTCAAAGGAACTAACTGTAATATTTTTGTGCTACTCAAACTGGCTGCTTTCTGTTCCCTAGGCCTCAGACAAAAATAGTTGCCACAGTTGCCTCAATACCCCAGTTATGCTCCCATATATTAAATATAATGAAAATGACCTTTTAATATTGGTAATCTGCATCTTTATTCACACACATTTCCTTACATACTGGGGGTTAATAAGATGCACACAAAAGACCTAGACGAAGATTAATTTACTTCTGTTTACTCACTGATCCTAAAATCCAGGACATAAGAAAGAGGAAAGAATAATTTCAAATGCAACCATTCTGCTGAAAACTCAGTGGATACTTTTCTTTTTTAATTATTATTAATGCTTTCCCCCCATAGAAATGTATGAACAAGAACAAGTTATCCCCAGTGAAGGATTACAAAAACAGATCTGCGGCAAAGGTCAGATAAGATTAAAAGAGCTAGTCCTATTTAAGTGTTTTGCAATACAGGATTCTGGGTCCCAGGGAAGCCAGGATGAAACTGTTGAGCCTCAGAGACCTCATACTTCAGCTTACCTAAAAACACCAGGAAGAAGCAAAGACCTTTGCAAGTCATCAGGGATTTGTTTTCTTTCTCAGCTGACTACTAGAGGAAGCTTCCTCCAGGATAATCAATGCACTCTACCCCTAGCAGCATTTGTACCAGGCAGTGGTCAAATATGCTTAAAGCATGGTTAACACCTGAGGTAAATGTCACTGGTTCCCCTGAGATCTGAGAGTTCAAGTCTTTAATACAGGCAGTTTAGTACCTTTATGCAAAGCAAGTCCGTTCCTTTATCTAAAACCAGCCAAGCCTCCTCTCACAGAGAACTTTAAAACCACCAGCCATTTCTCAGAGAGGATGCCAATAGCAAATATCTTTTGTAAAGGCCTAATTCAAGATTGAATTCTCTGTATATATATGAGGAATGCAGGATTTTCTAATTAAGTCCTCTATTTAAAAAAAAAAAAATTATCTTTGCTGCTGTTAGGCCTGGTTTAGCTCAATTTTGCTTTTGCCTAATTGTCATTTTCACCTATGCTTCTATCTAGATTTGGTTTTCCTATTCCCAGTCACCTGCATATTACACCTTATCATCCACATTTGGAATAATTGAAATGACATTTATTACCTTCCTCCTGCCAATGCGAGCATCTTCTGCTGCCTTACAAATATAGCGGCCACCTTACTGCAGAATACAAATTCTATTGGATACTTCAGTCACAGCATCTGTGTGGCTGAACCCAACTTATGAAAAATTTATTAACTTATGAGCATTAACTAGTTGGGTCTGTTTGAAACAATAGGGAAACCGATTTGTTTAATTTGGTTTGGTTTAGGGTTTTTGTTTCCTTATTTCAAATAACCTGGCCTGAAGATTATTGCAGTTGACAGTTTTGACATTAAGAGAGCTGTTTGGGAATGCTGTAGTGTACCAGAGTGTGGTATGGAGCACAGGCTTGACAGTTAGCTAAAACATCACATGCTTTTTACCCATATATATATATATATATATATATAATATATACTCCGCAGTAACAGAATTCAGTATATTGCAGCAATTCCTGTCTGCATACAGAATCACAGAATCCATCAGGTTGGAAAAGTCCTTCGAGGTCATCGAGTCCAACCTATGACCAAACACCACCATGTCAACCACGCCATGGCACTGAGTGCCACATCCAGTCTTTCCTTAAACACCTCCAGGGATGGTGACTCCACCGCCTCCCTGGGCAGCCCATTCCAATGTCTAATCACCCTTTCTGTGAAGAAAGGTCCAACCTAAGCTTCCCCTGGCACAGCTTGAGGCTGTGTCCACTCATCCTGTCCCTGGTTGCCTGGGAGAAGAGCCTGACCCATGCCTGGCTACAGCCTCCATTCAGGTGGTCATAGAAAGTGGTAAGGTCTCCCTTGAGCCTCCCTTTCTCCACCCTAAACACCCCCAGCTCCCTCAGCTGCTCCTCACAGCAGTTGTGCTCCAGACCCTTCACCAGCCTTGTTTCCCTTCTCTGGACACACTCCAGCATCTCAACATTCTTCCTAAACTGAGTGGCCGAGAACTGGACACAGGACTCGAAGTGCAGCCTAACCAGTGCTGAGTACAGGGGAAGAATCACTTCCCTAGTCCTGTTAGCCACACTCTTCCTCAAAAGCCTTGGCTTCCTGGCTTTCCTGGCAGACACAAATGGTTGTGATCAGCTGCACTACCGGCCCTGTTGTGCTTGGCCTCCATGCAAAAGCTTTTTCTCCAACAAGTCTCACAGATCTCAGGCATTGCAGGACACATTTAATGCCATTCACCCTTCTTTCATCAGAGGAAAATCTAGCCTATGTTTTCACAACATGCTGGCTATTCCATAAAAGCAGCTCTGGAGTAGCTGATGTCCGTAACTCCTTGCCCTCACTTGTGGTATTTTGCTCATGCCCCCACACACCTTTTCAGATCCAGCCTCTGTGTTAGCTTGTATGCCAGTGAAGTCTCTCTTTAAAATTCTGAGCAATGCTCAACTAATGTTCCTGCTCGTTAACCCCTGTAAGCCTTAATGAGCTTAACTTCTACTTGTCCTTATTCATTTAATACATAGACTATCACCAGTTTTCAGAACAGTCTGGATATTTGTTAGGTTTTTTTTAATTAGCAGCAGCTAATTGAAAGGACAGTTTCTGGATAAAAAAGAAAGTGACTGTTAAAGCAAATGCATGGGAATGCTGTGTTGTACCAAGTTAGCAGAAACGGCAAAACTTACAATGGTCTGGTGAGAATGCAGTGCTTTTACAAGCTATGTAAAGCTATATAAATATAACTGTGTGTGTATATGTATACTTACACCAGGTGACATAATTCAGCCACTTGTGTCAGCTGGGCAGGAGGGAAATACACTCTTCCCTGTAGACCATATCCATCACCTTCATCCGAGTGCCTGTGAGCATTTTACGAACATGAACGTTGCCCAAGGATGATTTCAGCCACCACAGAGATGAATGAAGCCATCTTTGGGGCAGAAGAAAACTGTCACTTGGTAGCATATGGTAAATATTTCAAGGGTCAAGAAAACAACACAAAAACAAAACGGAATGCAGCATTTAAATGAAGATATGGGAGGATGGGACAAGTAGATGGCCTGTACTGGGATCAGGACAAGTGACCTAATCTAGCTGTCAACATGACAAGACACAGTGCTAGGGTCTGTGGCTAGACAGCATTTGGTGACATTCACTGGATCCCTCAGGAGCCAGCAGACAGCAACTAAAGATTTCTTCATTTTTAACAGGTAACCTCTATCCAGGTGTTGGCCATGGCTCAGTCCTGTTGATTCTCATATACAACAATTTCAATAAACATCTGAGTGTTCCCAGATTAGGGGGACTGCCTTAGGCGTATTGACAGATATGTTTCAGTCAATTATGAAAACTACTTTATACTTATAATTCAAGTATTATTTTTCTTAATTGCTATAAATGCCATTGTGGTTAAGAGACTATATCCAGATTCTCAAAATTATTTAAAAGTCTAATGCCAATTTAAGTCCCTAATCCACACTAATTTCCCTGGGAATTAGAAAGTAAAATACCTTTAAGAAGTTGGGCTGTAGTTCTTGTAAGAAAATTAACATATACCCTCAAGAAAGATTACAAATTATTTGATATGATTTATTCAAAAGTCAATGGCTTTAGAATGCATTATGTTTTATAAGTGGCTCATTTGTTTCAATAACTTGAAAACTTTTAAAGTGAGACACACTTTCGAAAGACATTATCTAATTATTTCTTAGCCAGCTTCAGAGATCAGGAGAACACACACACACACACACACAAAGAGACATACACACAGATGTGTAAACCCCTGTTAACGCTATTTTGTATTTCAAGAGCAGTTTTAAAAAGTATGTACCCAGTTCAATAAACCAGGACTAAACTCAGCTGTAAACTCCTCTAGCTGTGAGCATTAACTCTGGTAAACAGCATGTTTAGTGTTAACTCCAGATCCTATACAACATTCTGGCAGTTCAAAATAACTCTGATCCTGTTGGATACATTCAACATAGAATCTGCTCATTTTAAGCAATAGACCAAAACATGTCATTTCAACATGATCATGGAAAAAAATATATCCTCTTGGACTATCAAACTAGGAAAAAAGGTGGTGCTTTTTCCTCTTTGTGAAGAAAAATTCAGTTTTCTGTAAAGTTTTCAATAGAAAAAGAAAGAAAATAGCATAAACCCCAAAGTTTGGCATCTGTTGTGTGAGCAGCAACTGATTGAGGTTTTTTGTGCACAGAGTAACTTAGTGTTTCAATTACAGAACTCCTCAAGTTTTAAAAGCAGCTAAGTATCTACTTCTAGCAGCTGGGAAATAGCCTTCTGTGTGAAACGTGAATGGGAAAATTGACTGTACTGTGTTAACTCAAGCAAAGGGAACAGACTCCCAAAGGGGGTCACACTCCCTTGTTGCTGGAAATTAAAAGTGGATAGGTTAGAAAAATTTAGAGTATTGAGTTATTTCTTTCTGTGGCCAGATTAGCTGTTTTTCTACTGATTGCTTCTCTGGTATGAAGCCCAGAAGTCAGAGGGAAGAGAAAGACCAAAGCTAACCCACGGAAAATTGGAATTCTTGCACTGACTTCCAGGCTTTGGGACAGTCTCTGCCCTTTGCTGCCTTTGACCGGGAGCATGTAATAAAAACAATTTTAAAAAATTAATCTTAAACTGATAATATTTGATAACTGACTCCAACCAGGATGCTAAACCTTCCTGAAGCAGCTACCTGATGCAAAGCAGAGCAGTCGCCAGCCTGGCCATGGGGGTTAACAATTTTCCCAAGTATTTTGTTCCCTGTTCTCTCTCCCAGTTGACGTACATTCCCTCCCTTAGGCTTCCTGAGAACAAGTTTGCAATGCTTCAGCAGAGAAGATGGTTTTCTTTGCTCTTTGGATTCATCTCCATTCCTGAAGATGTCCAAAGAGCTACAAAGCTGGTGAACGGTCTGGAGCACAGATTCTATGGGGAGCTGCTGAGGGAGCTGGGAGTGTTTAGCCTGGAGAAAAGGAGGCTCAGGGGTGACCTTATCACTCTCTATGACCACATGAAAGGAGACTGTAGTGAGGTGATGGTCAGTCACTTCTCCTGAGTAACAAGCAATAGGATAAGAGGAAACAGCCTCAAGTTGCACCAGGGGAGATTTAGATTGGATATCGGGAAAAATTTCTTCACTGAGAGGGTTTTCAAGCATCAGAACAGGATGCCCAGGGAAGTAGTTGAGTCACCAACCCTGGATACTTCCTAGTAGGGAAAGAGGTGGGTAAGCGGCTTTTCATTTCACAAAAGTACTTACTCTCTTCATTCAGGGAAAAATCTCTGCTATTTGGAATCCAAAGCTCCAAAGTGAGGTGTGGTGAATCAGACCCTGTCTTCAACTCAATCACAAAACTTTCACATTGATATCCCTTTTGTCTGGGCTGAGTACTAAATGACAACCCTCTTTAGCAAAGCTAGCAATTTGATGATCTTGATTTTCATTAAAAACCAAGAAATCCTTTGTTTTCCTGAGTATGTGTCATTCAGCATGCATTACATACATCTGTCAAAAATGTTTCTCCATTCTTTTTCCTTACTAATGGACTTTGGGGCATTAAGTTTGATGAAAATTATGTAGGAGATAAAAATTATTACATGTATGTTCAGAACACTCAAGGACCATTATGCCAGTTAAAACACAAAACCTTGTTTTGAGAAACAAAATTACATCTTTCAAAACTTTGTTAGAAGGGTATGAAACAGGCGTAATTTCCATTTAGAAAAAAACCTTCTACATTACTTTTTTTAATCTGAACTATTGCAATCTTCCATTTACTGACATACAATTTTAATTAAAGCTTACTATTTGAAAACTCAAAATTAATTTGTTGATGTCAGTATATATATGACATATCTTTTTGTCTTGAACGCATGCTTTTCAACCAGAAGATTATTTTCTTTTCATTGAATTATGCATGTTTCATTAAATTGCAGCAAAGAGCAGTTCCTTGCCCATAAGTTTCTTGTTTCTTTCTAAGACTATAGAAGATCAGTGTCTGATTTCATCTTGGGCTGATTTACCAAATGCATTACTGAGCTACTGTTTTAAGCATGGCCATTTTCTCAGTATTCTGGCTAAATTTTATGTATTTTTAAGTGTCTTTCTTCACAAAGCCACAACAAATACAGGGCTCTTGTGCCCACAGCATTCTTTATGTGAAATAAAAGCAGCCAGGTTGGAAGTATATAGCCCAAAGCTGGAGTTTGAATTCATTGTGAAACCTGCCCTAAACTCTGAAGTGTCTGAGGTTACTCATCTGGGCACGTCCCTCCATCAGAAATGTGGCCCACACAGACCCAGCCAATGGGGTCAAAATTGTTGGAACCAGTGCTCTTGGTCCTTGCAAATTTTTTGAAGAAGGTTGACTAGCTGAGACTTCTCACGTAAGAGAGCAGAAATCCTCTAGAAAACTCTAGCAACCAAAGACCCCATCCAGTCAGACATCTATGTTAAATTCCATCTTGAGTTGAACAGGTCTGAAGCTCCCTTCCACCACCAGCTGGAATATGTCAGCTATTAAATATGTTACTCTCACCCCTCTTGTCTCACTGAGCAGCAAGAATTAGGTAAGAATGAAACAGGAGAAAAAAAACTAGGGCATGATACTGGATAACCTAGCTACTAGCTTATTTGTTTTATCTGCCTGAGGTTGGAAAGTTCTGGGTAATGGCGGTCCAAACTAATTTTGACTGATAAAAAATAGTTCCAAAGAGGTAGTTAATGAGGGATGGACATGCAGGGCCAGGAGTTGGACTCAGTGATCCTTTTGGATCCCCTTCAACTCAGCATATTCTGTAATTCTCATACTTCTCTTCCTTCCCTGAGTCATATGGGCACCCAAGCATTTGAAGCTACTTTGCTATCCTCCAGTAGAAGACAGCAGCTAAACATATTAGAAAGCATAATTCTCATTTAACTACAAAGATAAGTACTGACCTATCAGAACCTGCAGATCATGTTTATGGCATTCAATTGCATGACTTTTCTGAAGAGAACATATTTTCCCATTCAGAGTCACAGTTCATACAAACTCTATTGCCTACCAACTAATTTATGGATATGAAGCTTTCAAGTGTTTAATTGGAAATATCTTCTCTTCTGCTGTCATTATATTACACTGATAGAGGAGCTTCATACCAAATGCTTTCCATGAAAACAATTTCTAAATCAAATTATTTTTAATGTTGTGAGTTTTTTGCACATGAATAAGTACCTCAATTGAGATGTATAAAACCAATTAGACCCCTATTTATCTCTGCTTAGCAACTTGGCTCCACTAATTTCTTTGGTCACTGTGTTTCACTTAGGAGCTTACTCTGCTCATACATTCTGATGATTGAATTACTCAATATTTATTTTAGAATGCATTTATTTAGTGATGCCCTTTCCAAGACACTTCCTTTTTATCTGATCCTGAAAGTCCTGCAATATTCATTCACAAATCTTGGAGACTGTCATAAAATAGATGCATTAGTTACCCTCTATGTGCTTGCATAACAAAAATTCTGAGCAATAAATAACCAGTAATTGACAGGAAGAAGAAAATGTCTTAGTTTTTTCTCATTGTCATATTAAAACCTATGTTGAATGGAACATTAATTACTAGCACAAATACCACTGGCTATTCGGCTTTTTCCTGCCCTCCTGCTTGTCCCAGAAATGGTGACCATTTTCAACTTTAATTTCACTTTCATAATGCACTGTCACTTAAGCTTAGGTGCTATTTTATATCTTATGGATAACTCCTACAATGGCTCACTCTCTGCAGGGCAGATGAGCATGTTCTTCATTGGATAGCCCTCGCTTTGGTTAAGCACACTGCTGATGTTCAGAGGTTAAAAGTTTGGAAGGATATAGTATCCTACAGCTGGAGGGATGCTGAAAGGCAATCTTAAGGATAAAATATATCTATATCATGACCAGCAGATGTTCATGCTCATTTTTGGCGACATAAACTATTTTGTTCCATATGATCTGTGAGCATACTTGTTAGGATTTTTCCTAAGGTCTAACGTACCAAGCTGCATTTTGAGGCAATTCTTGAGTTACTTCTCAAGGAAGATGGACAATGGGTTATTTTGATTTTCACATACATTTTGTATCTATATCTACATCTTAGCTCTCTATCTATATATACATATGTATGTATGTATGTATCTATACATATATGTATACATGTATAAGCATTCTGCTTTGCATAGATTATATGCATACATTTTATATACATAAATGTATTGAATAGGCATCTATAAATCCACTATCTATCGAACATATATTACTTACACATATATATTACATATATATTATTTTAATATACTATATTATTATATACTATGCAGTCTACATACACATTATATATTAATTATTTTCATTTTATTTAGTCAAAGTTCTTTATTTCTTTCTCTCCATCTTCTGTGTTGACCAGTGTTATTTATTGTCACTTGAACCATGAACAATCAGAAACAAAACACTGTCTATAGTTTTTATGAATTACGGTTCAGCTGAGGAGAAGTCAACACAACTATGCATCATGGATTCATACCTCACTTATTTAGAACAAAGGTGTCCTGTTGGATGTCTAATTTGTCACCTTAATCTTGCAAGTCAGTTGCTCCTATCTTCTTACCTCAGCCTGAATTTCACATTCTGCTGGTGAGCATATTTCAAAGATATCTAATCTTGTTGATCTCATGGTACAGTGGGCATGATGATGAGGCGTGAAGAGGATAAAAATATCAGAAGGAACATTAATCTCCTCCTAATTTTCCAGTCAGTATTTTCCAGATGTTGTGAAGAACATTAATGTTTGATACCACATTGTGAATCATCATTATTGAACTACAGAATAGGTCTGTGGAAAAAAAAGAAAAAAACGAAAAAACCCCATGATATTTTCTCCTCCCTGGTGAAGTAAAGTATATACAGTGTCAGTGACAATGAGCTTTCAGACAGGGTTCATGTGGCATAGGTCTCGCTTTCTTTAACTCCAAAAACTTGCAGTATTATCAGCTCTCACTAATTCATCATGAATCTTGCAGTATTTGTAGCATCTCAGTTCATAGAAATGCTCAGCTTCGGCTTCTGAAATAAAAATGCCTGCACATTTGAGGCTGTTTGTTTTGTTTAGCGACTTGTTCTTGGTTTTTTTTTTCTTTCACAAGGTCATATAAATTCGCTAGATCTCGACTTCCATTGCCCAAGTCAGCTCTTCTACATCTTTGGCTGGCAAGAATCTCTTACAGTGATGCCTCTCCAGTGGGTCCATCTACCTTTTGGGACTTTGACCAACCCAGGACCCCACCACCTTGGGCAGGTCCATCATTACCAGCACAGCACTATGAACACAGAGACTACGCTTATGTGAGTCTTGGCTGCATCTCATCCCCTCTATTATGCTAAGACAGGTCTCCTAAACAATTTGAGTTTTTCCTGGTTTTCCTCTGTTTCTTTTTTCCTTGAAAAAAAAGGTCAAGCTATTTACATTTTTCCCTGTTTCTCTGTTAGCATATTGTACTATTTTCTGATGTCGATATATCTGGGCTAGAAAAACCTTAAGAATAACTGCTGTCAAAATTAAGAGAAAATTACCTACTTTCTGTTCTTTTGATAATTTGGGATTTTAACTGCTCCACAGAATTCTATTCCAGAGGGAGGATATTTTTAATTTGTCTAATTGGTTAACATCAATAAAAACAAATATTACTGCCTTTGACCAAGATCTGTGAAAATACCCACGGGAGGATATTCTGTCTGTTTCGGATCTACATTTTGAGCTATTGAGCTCTATTAAGAAATTCAGTCATTTTTTGGGAAATCTGAGCACATGTTGACTTGCAGACTTGATGCCATTGCCACCCTTGCAATCCAGGAATTATTGCACAGTTAAGTTTGTGCTTTTTTGCCTGGTGAATTCTCCCTTGTCTTTAATAAAAAAGGGAACACAAATACTGTTTTTGGAAAAAAAAGAAAGAGAATAACAGCACTAAGGACAGCTTAATTGACTGTATATTTCTACCTGAAGGACACTTTCTAGCAAAGCGTCAATTATTTATATCACAGCACCGATAAGAAAGATCAAGCCAGACTCAGCTATCCTTGAGGTTGAACTTTCAGGAGAGTTTATCACAACTCTACCTTTGTTTCCACAAAGTCTGCACCTATTTTATCTTGTCTTACATTTAATTAATAGGATATTTGGTGTCAGAAGAGCTTTGTTTCTGTTTGTATAGCATGCAGCACAGCAGCTCCAGGTAAATCCTTTGGATTTCTGTTTTCTGGCCTAATAAATACCAAGGTTTGGAATCACCGTGCTGCTTAGTTCATTAGTAATAATAATAATTATGAAAACAGTAGAAATCATACATGGTTTGAGACTGAATGGTCTTTGGGCAAGGACCTGTTCCTCAGGAAATACACACAGCAGAGCAAAACAGGATTCTGGTGAGCACCTACTACTACAGCAAAAATAATACTTCTAGGGACATCTGGATCTAAGAAAGCTGTACATTAAAAATAACCCTTTTTCTATGGACTTCTAGATGTCATCTTTTAGAAGCAGAAGAACCACTGGTGTGTAGCTAATACTACTAAGTTAAATGGAAATGAACCAAAGCAGTACAACTGCATTTGAAGCCAGAATCATATATTACTACAGTATTTTTTGTTGTGGTTCTGTAATAAGGGAAAGTGTATCTTGGAGCCATGCAGAGAACAACAAATTTACTATAACTGCCAGAGACAAGTGGGCATGAAAAATGATCAGTTCCTAAAAGCTTTTAAAGCAGCAATGCTTGTCCTTCTTGGCTTTATGAAGGTCATAAGTCTCTCTGGTATGATCTAAGAAATGCTATAACAAGGTTCACGTAAATGCAGCTGTGTTCTGAAACTGTGCTCAGAGAGACAAAATTCCTTTACGGAAATAGACACTCAACTTTTATCTGCAGAAGACAATATTCTGCAGAGGACTTTTTCAGAGATGCGGCCAACTCCCAACCACAGTCCAGTGACAGAATGATCTATAGGACTTTTCCTGCCAGGAAAGCACTGTCCAAAACTAACATAAAGTTAATTTATTACTTACTTGGCTTATACATCTCTTTACTGTGGCTTCACTAGGTGTGCATAGTGTATACACAGATAAACACATGAATATATTTCTGTGTTTTATATGTAGACATACATATATAATATATATACACATATATACATGCATACACATACATGTATATACACACACATATGTGTATATATATATTACATTCTTAATTGATTTCAGATATTATCTAGGGCATCCTACAATCTGGTCCAAGCAAAGGAGCAGACAAATTTTTGCAACTCCCAAGAAAAAGGAATGACCAAGTTAAAGATGGCTTCTGCGTCAGGGAACCCAACTGCACCTGGTCTTCCTCTGCCGCAGCTAAGTCCTGTGTCAGTGGTAACTCAGCTGTGCTGGACACAACATGAGGAAAAGGAGGAACTGAGGCTCCATCCAGACCCAGCTGCATGGCTGGAGGAATTTGCAGTGCTGTAGCTGACCAGATATTCCTGCTTGCTGGACATTCAGTGCTGTGCATCACCGTGATTCAGAGACACACAACCTGTCTTCTGCAAAGCCTAATAAAAGAACCTGGCAACTGAGAGGAGTGACTTTCCCTGGTGGATTCTTCTCTGTATCCTCTGTAATTGCCTTCTACCTGGTGAGCAGCAGTAGAGCAGACATCCTGTACAGTGACTGATGATCCTGTTCAGTGCTATTAGAAATAGTCTGTGGACTCACCCTTTGCAATGCTATGTTATTCCACAGGAACAGCTGCCATCAAATATTTCCCAAATTTTGGAATTGGTACCATCAAAAATAACATAAATTTGAAGAAAAGAATGGCCCTGGTTATTGACCTGCTGTTATTTTGACTCAAACTATGTTTGGAATCAATTATAAAAAAATTGATCCACCTTTAGGAAGGAACTCAACTTTCTCTGTACTCTGCTTCTCCTTCCCAATAAAGCGTCTTCCTTTGTGATGGATGTTTCTCTGCCCTTTTATCCAAAATGCTCAATGATGGAACATTCACAGCCTTTCTAAGCAATCTGTTCCAGGACATTTTCAGAGTCAGTGTTCCTTATTATCCTTACTTTTAAAACATTTGTGTTGCTGTCAATGCAAGATGAAATTTGGAAGGTGGCTTTGTCCAGCTGAGTTCTTGTGCTCAGAAGACACAAGACTGTACACAATGTTAGAGAAAAATGAAAACAAAGAGGAACAGCAATACTTCTTCTATCTAACTCTTATGTAGCACTTTCCCCTCAATAGATTTCCAAGGACTTCATAAAAAAAGATTTGTCTTATAACTCCTTTCTGATAGATGGGGCAGGGCGGGCAACAACCAGTGTAATTTGCACAATTCCTGCATCACTTCATCAGAGGGGAGGAGAAGAGAACACAAGCATTTGTTTAAACACCATCTGTTTTTATACTTAATTCTTTTGTAGGGGTTTTGAAAATACTGCCCTAAACAACCAAGGAAAGGTGAATTACAGTCATCCTAGGTAAAGAATATTATCCAAAGAACATGTATATCAAGATATACCTTTCCATCTACTTTAGTGGGACTCGGGTGAGATCTATAAGCCTTAAAATGAGCATTTATAGTGCTGTTAGTATCCTGGAATAAAAACCTATTTACTCAATCATGAATAATGACATGAGCTCAACCATTCAAAAAAATATGAAAAACAACTCTTTTTATCACCCACCATATTTATGCTAATACTTCAGTAAAGTTATGGAGTTTTGCAGTGCATTATATAGTTCCAAACTAAAGCTTGACAATTAACCTTTCAAAGGAGTTCTGTAACAAGAAGCCTTAGAAAAATGTAATGGCAGCAATTTTCTAAGAGTTCCTTAGTCTGGATAGCCTGGTATACCAAAAAAAATCCGGGTTAACTCATCAATGCCAAAGGAGTAACTGTTATTTCACATTTTGCCTTTGCTTTAAAGGTACAGTGATTCCTTATCATCACACACTCACTGCAAGAAGGGATGGATACATAATAATATGTCATTTTTAGAGTGAGATATGAAACAAATCATCAGCATGCTGTCTCTTAGAAGATAGATTATTTCAATTTTAGACTAAAGGAAACTGGAATAGTGAAGATCCTGTGTCAGCTCAAGAAACCAGACAAGAAATTCTGGCTTTTTTACATCTCATACGTAGAGATCTGAATTGAGCCTAGGATTTCCAGGTAGAATACAGTGTATAAATATAATTTCTTTACTAATAAAGATAAACCTTAAGGTTTTCCTGAAGTCCCACATCTGATCATTCCCCATTCTGTACAACCCTTAGTTTCCCCCATAACAGCTCACCACCCCAAATGTAGAGACTTCTTTAAGTTCCACATCTGAGGGAGATTTAAGCCTGGCACTTACCTGAGTTTCACTTTTTCTACAATATTTTTCATATTTGTAGAGAAAGAGAACTCAAGCAGAGGAAGCCTGTGGGAAATAATCCCAAAATTCCTGTTCCTGAATTTCAGCTTTCACCCATCACTCCCTCATTCCTCTTTATTTTCTGTAAGCAAAAAGATGTATTATGGTGTGGTAAACCAAGGGTACAACCCAACAGGTAGCTCAGTGAGAGAAGAGCTGTTCCATGGGCTTGGTTACAGAGCAGATGAACTCTCCTATACACTCACCTTTCAATCCATGCTGACGAAATTAAGTGCACAATTGCAATTGTTACTGTGGCGTTAAAAGACACAAATCAGGAAGAAAAGCCATGTGTGTAAGACCAGGCTAGAAAGCCACCTCAAACTACAAGAAGACTCACAGACACCATAAACCAGCTTTTTCCAGCTCCTCTTTTTTTTTTTTTTTTTTTAATAAATTCACACTCTGTATCAAAGATATAAAATCTCGGTTGGAACCTGAAGCCAAATCCAAAACACAATAACAGTCGCAGTTAGCTCAGGGGAAGTGTGAGAAACAAGAACAAAATCACACTTTCTGATGAGTATGGATTCACAAATCAATGGAGACAGGAAAGGAAACAACACCAGGCTCACTCTGTAAGGCTGTGCTCTGGTTTGACAATGGCTGGCTCATCATTTAACCATTCCTCCAGCTACACTAAACTTTGAAAGATTGCATACACGAAATGCCAGTGCAGCAACATTTAATTAAAAAAAAAAAAAAAAACCACGGATGACAACAACAGCAACAAAACAACTCCACAGTTTTCTGCTTGTTAATGCAATAGAAAGGAATTCCCAGCAGCTCTGACTAAGGAAGCACTGGGCAGCTATTCACAGGTCTTCCCCAGCACAAAGACACTTTCAGAAGGATCCATGTGAAAAATTGCTTTGGAGACCCTGACAACATAGAAGGAGGGCTGAGCTGTGAAGAAAAGCTGAAAAAATATTCATAGTTCAACTGCTGGCCCCTCAGTATTGCCTCTGAGCGTGTTTGCAAGGAAGGTCACAACCTTTGGTTCCAGTGAGTCCCTTGTTTGAAGGAAGCTGTTCTATGCAGCTGTAATGGGGACAGGACACCTTTCTGCACAAACTCATTCTAGAATCACCATCAAGTCTGCAGGTAAAATCTCATCTTGCTACTCAAAGACATAAGAACTTTGCCAGGCTTTTCCACAGATCTCAGCCTGTGCACATGAAGCAAAGGTGGCAAACAGCCTTTCTCTTGCCTCAGAAGAGCAAGGCAAATTAAATTCACAGACATGAATATATTTTACTTTTGCTGCATAACTACCCTCAGACATAAGGAAGGCAGTGGAGCTCGGGCTCTTGGCAGACTTGCCTCTACAGCTACAGAGACAAGAAAAAATACATGTTTCTTTGGCTTCTTTAATATTTTCCTGATACTGGTGCATGAAGTGACTAAGTGGAAATGCAGTCACCAGTCTATATACATGGAGTACAACTAAAACACCTCGATGCACTTTCTGATTAGGATAAAAACAGGTTACCCAATAATATTTGCAATTGCACAGTTGGAAGTTCTTTAGGAGAACCTAAAGGCTAAATTTAAGACTGCAGGGACCCTTTTAGGTTCCTCTTTTTACATTATTATCGTAGTTTCTGAGTATTTATTCAGAGAAACAGCCTCAAATTTCATTGAATTTCAGAAGCATTTGGGTGCCTCACACTTACTAACTCTTTTCAAAAGTACAAACCAAAGAGAAAAAAGAAAGAGGCAATTTGTCTGAATTTATATCAGTATATCCATACTAACACCCTGATTCTATTCCTGGAAAAATATCTAAAGTTTGATGATTGACAAGTAACTGAGACAAACATCAAATGCCAGTGATGGGAAGCGTACTTAGAAGGGAACTGCAAAAAATTCTTAAGCTCATCTTTTAATCTTTGACATGCTCAGGTGTTGATGTAAACTTGTCAGCAGTATGACCATTTCTCTCTTTTTCCTAAACACAAGAGCCATAAATTTAATGATGTCTATAATGTACTCCCAATACCTCAGAGATGAGCAAACCTGCAGCTACAACAGCAATAATAAAGAAACAAAAAATATTCTGATTCTCTGTCTTGAGGCCAGAAGAGCTGGGCAGTAAATGGCAATTTACTCTTCTGAAAGGAATTTTATGATGAGGATGATAACTAAATACGTGCCTATTTTATACAAGTCACAAGCCAATAGGTGTTCACCCTTGCATACTTGTACATAAACACACAGACACACTGAGTGATGCTCAAGATATGAGGAAGTTAAAAAAAAAAAAAAAAAAGTAAAATATATAGCTTCTTTTCACGTAGCTCCCTCTTCCCTGTTGCTGAGATAAACAAGAACCAGTGCCGAAGTTCAGATTTTGGAGCTCTCTGCAGTGAGCTCTGAAGCAGCACCTTGCAGGCGAGAAAGCCCATTGTGCGACCTCGCCAAAAATTATTTCGGTGTGGGAATAAAGAGGAACATTGACACAAGAAAAATGTGCCCTGGTTTGCTTTAGAGCTCACAAGCCGTTTACAGCAGCAGAAGGCCAAATGCTTAGAATTCAAGGTGCCAACACTGCCTGATGAAATGAAAATTTCATGTTGGATAAGTGCTCAAGTGAGATAACTTGGTTTTATTTCTACTTTCTAGAGCATGCAGTCAGAGATGGCTGGTGCCCTCAGTGCAAGCTGTCACCAAAAATCAGCACGTTAGGAAAATTTACCCTGGCATTGAGCCATTTCCTCAGATTAGAACAGGAAATCTGCTGGACCTGTAGCAATGGTAACCACCGTGGAGTAGATGAGCGGGTTGGGTTGTGATCACAGTGTGTGTTGGAACTCTATCGCTTCACACGTGTTAAGAATACTCGTTTCTTTACTGTAGAAACTGTTTTCTTTTTTTTTTTCCCCTTTTTCCCTTCTGGCTGTTTGACACACACCCGAAGAAACAGCTTTACTGACTGAGAAGGGAAGATCCCCGACATCCAGCAGAGATCCCTGAAACCCAGTGTTAAAGCTTTGAGTTTGCCTTACACATTTCAAAAGAGTTTTGACGGACAGAATACACACAAGCTGTTAAAATTTGCCTCCTGAAAAGGCTAAGAGTATATCAAAGCTATCTTCTTTGGGGTTTTGTGTATAAATATACATCTCGTGAACATGGGGAGACAGTTAACCTTCACTCTTGGTTCAGTTGATCAGAAAAGCTCTTTTATCTCTTAGACATATTCTAAATGCTTTTATCATCAAGGAATGATTGCAGTAGATACTTTGGTGAAAGCCTGTCACCTGCTCCTTCCACACCTTGTTGATTCGATTATAAATACAAATTAACACCCAGACACATACAAAGCTATTAACAATTTTGACATTTCAAATACTGTGGCTCATTTTACCTCCATGAATCTGCTCTTTGAGTATAGTAACTATTATTTCTTTTTTCCTTCACTACACACTGGCTGATGTACATTATATAATGTATTGCTGGAACCTGGCTAATTTGAAAGGATACAGTAGGATAAACTTCAGGATGGCCTGAAGACAAGACATCCTACATCCTACATGTTGAGCTATTGTCAATATTCGCAGCCGAATCCCTCCGGCTACCTAATATTTAATAGCTCTTTTAGCATCCCACAGTCATCCATTCATTTTTCCCCACAATGTTCCCTGTGAGGTAACTCATGTTCCTCAGATAGGAAAAGGAAATTACTAAGCTGTTTAGACAGAGTACTTTTGAAAAGGGGTCCATATTGTCTTAAAACAAGTCAGGTCTTTTAAACATTGTTCAGCTATTTAAAGGGATCTCTGGAGGTCAGAAACTATCATCCAATTTCTATTACAAGCTGTTTTATGCCCATTTTTAATGATATTAACATGCCTGGTTTTCCACAGCCTTTGTGCCTTCTGAGTCTTCACCCTTTTTTTTTTTTTTT